>CM062805.1:739120505-739403005 GCA_031772625.1 Pinus tabuliformis | reverse complement strand
TCTTCAGCAAGTGCACGATTTTTCTCTATTTTTCCTCCAAAAATTCTTAAGATAATCCGTTTCATGCTCAAGTTATTGGCAATGAATAGAATCATAAAAAAAATTAGATTTGTGCTAAAATAAAAACATGAAAATCTACCAAAATGTGCATTGTTTTATGTTGTAGTTGTGGATATTCCTTGTATGATGCATATATGAATGAAATATTGTCGATTATATTTCAACCCAAAAAACTTTCTTTTAAATCCAATTTAATGATGCCAAAGTCCCAACCTATGTAGCGATTCTTTCAATATTGAGAGAACATTGAGCTTTTCTGTGAAGTGAAAATAGTATCATGGGCCATTTTGACATCGAGATGGGGCAAAGTATACCATTAAAATGCAAATGTATTCCCAAATCAAAATAAATGAATCAACAACAAAATTACCTCTGCATCAACATTGAAAGATCGGGGCAATGTAGCTAAGGAGTAAAATTAATGATACATTTCATTGTCACTTTTTAAATTTTGATCACCTACTTAATATGTTGTGAACCAACTCATTCATATGCTGTTGTGTTTAGGATTCCTGACTTGCATTCCATGTATCATGATAAAAACAAAAGGCAATGCTTCAAAAACTCTAGGGGTTTAAATTTTGGTCCAATAGAAAATACTATGAGCGACCTCAAATGTGAGGTGGGATGGTTGAGTCATCCCAGCGACAGGAGTGATCAAGAGCTCAAAATTTGTCAAAATTTAAAAGTGTCAGAATTTTGATAAGTTTAGCTTCAGATTGAAGAGCTCGTCATTCTAAATCCAATGTTGCAAACAACACTCAAATCCGAACTCGTATGAAGAAGTTAGAGCTGATCAAAGTTGAGGGTTGACTTGATGACATGGTAGGATTGGGATGATGTGGCAAAGGTCCTAACCAATCGGGAGGCACCAAGTGGCAGCCTGCCATTGGAAATCACAAATCGTAGCGGTAGCATGGTCGGGTTAAAGGATCGACCCCTGACACAGTGCAGGTTGCGATGCGATGCAATCGCAATCGCACATCGCAGGTTAATGGTAATCGACCCCCGGTTCAAGCATGGAGTTGCGATGTGATATCGGCCGAAGTTGCTATTGTGATAGATCGCAATTGCATATCGGTGAAAGGTGGACGAGTATTAAGAATCAGTCCCCGGCACAAGGCAGGTTGCGATGCAATCGCACATCACAGGTTTATGATAATCGACCCCCGGAGTAGTCGAGTTGCGATGCGATGTATCGCAATCGCATATCGCACCCAGTACTTGCCAATATATATATATATATATATATATATATATATATATATATATATATATATATATATATATATATATGTATGTATGTATAGATACATATATATACATACATACATATCTATACATACATATATATATAGATATATATAGATATATATACATACATATATCTATATATACATATATACATATATACATACATATATATATATATATATATATATATATATATATATATATATATATATATATATATATATATATGCACCACTGCCGATAACGTCGATTGCGATGAGCGATAGAATACCAGACGCGGGATTTTATTATGCTACAATTTATAATCAAGTGGGTCCGCCTTATCGACAGATCACATGTTTATGCGTTAAGTCTTGTGTAATATGTATTACCTTTGGCACGTTGATTGTGATGGTCAACAAACAGCGGAACCATAGCCTTAACCGATGAACCCTCCACTTCGCATGTGATCACTTAGCCTTAACTGCGAGATAGGCGGGTTTGATGGCGGAACCACCGATTTCGGCAGAACTGCTAGTTTAGACTACAGATAATAATTAACTAGAAGTAAGCCAGATTGAGAGGAGGAAATTGTGGGGAGACTGATAGAAGTCATAACTAAGGCAATTTTTGACCAAATTGGATGCAAAAAGAGGCTAGATAGACATTTTTTGGCATTCTGAACTCATTGGAACAATTTTCAGAGTCAAAGGAGTAGTTTTGGATAGAATTTTTGCAAGGTGAAGCCTGTGGGTGCCTTGGTCAACCAGAGTATTGATTCAGTTTATGGAGGAGTTCTAAGATGTAGATAACCTTGTAGGGGTATTCCAAACTCCATATGTTTTATGTAGCAACCATTACAGCAGTGCTGTAGGTGTATTTCTTATTTGATTTATATGTGTATGGAGAAAGAGTCTTGTTGAAGTACTTCAAGTGGATTGTTGTACTTGTTTATGCTCTTGGAAGTTAGAGTATGGGGTCTTGATTTGAGAGCCCTTAGCTTGCTGATTGTTCCATGACTAACTGTAGGTCGTCCTATGTTTAGAGTGAGAATTCCTTGCAGAAGAATGTTTCCATGAAGGGGAAAAAAGTCACTCTTTTTGTCAGCACATTTATCTACTCTATATTTGAAAATTTTTGAGCATAATGAGAAGGGGTCATGCCTTTAGAGTTGATCCAAGGAGATGTAGCCCAGGAGGGGTGAACTCCTTTATCAATGGTTGGTGTATTATTGTTTGATGCATGCTTCCATTTAGTGTTTTGGTTTGATGTTTTAATTTTTCTTCATGAAACTATCTTAAGAAAAAAAAAACACATAAAATTCATGCTTTTACTTGCTATTTTGGAGTAAAACCTCAAGCACATTTTTATATTTTGATGAGGGGAATTAGCATAACATTACTAATTTGCCCCAATTCAAATTAGGGAGATTGAAAGGAACATGAGGAGTGCGTGTTAGAGGTTTTGGGGAAGTGGACTTCGAGATTACGTGGAATGCGGGAGACTAAAGGACAAGTGAAATAGTAGCGCACAAGCGGGGAAAGGGTCCACAAGAAAACATGTGATGATGAATTGTCTCGGAAGTTTCTCCCCAAGTAATTCGAATGGAGAGTCGTTTGAAACCTCCCAAGAAGTTTTTTGATCTGGGATGATGTTTAAGGGAAGTGGCGCAAAGGGAGAATCAATGTTATGAATGAAGTCATGTGGAAGAAGGGGTCCCCAGCGTGACAAGAGATGCTTACATCACCCTCAAAGGTGATACCCGGGAGGATGGAAAGGAGAAACTTGTGAAAGCTCTAGGGAAGAACCTTCGAGCTACATGGCGGAGTAAGGTGATGGTAATAGTTGGGTCGGGTTACCTATAAAACACTTAAGGAGGAAAGTGTGGAGGAAAGGGACCCACTTATCCATGTCATGCTAGAAGGTCAATATCCCATAAAAATAGAAGAAGGTTATGAAAGAAACTGTCGGGGAAGAGAAAGTGGGGGGGCATGGTAGGATAATGGAACAAAGTGCGAATGGGGGAAGCTAAAAACATGAGGAATGACACGTTGATTGGCCACATAACCTTGATATTTAAATCTTGAATAAAAACCAAAGGCGTATTTCCCACGAGGACATGGAAGGATCGAAAGAGAGTGGACCAATGAGAATTGCATAAGGGAGGACCCACAAGCTTTGATGGATGTCGACGTCATCCTAGAAGCGAAATCTAGGAAGAAATAAAGGGTGCACTCCAAGGAATAGTCAGGGTGACATGGCTCCATGATCGTGTGGAAGGCGAGAAATGAATTCCCAATCAAAACACAACGAGTGTAAGAAAAGGAGGATCCCATGTGCATACAATGTTCGAACTAGATCATCGATTAATTTCTAAGCTGTCCCAGAGCTTATAAAAATAGCATGACCAAAAGAAAAGATATGGGATGATTAGCTCCTAGACCAAACAAACACTGTAGTGAAAAGGTTTGACCTAGACCGACTTTTGCAGAGGAAGAGTTTTAGAATACACAAGGATATGGTTCTACTAGTTGATTCTTTCAGACCTTCTTTTTTTCCATAGGAACCCTTGTTTAATTAGCCATTTGATACTTTAAAACTAGAGGCTTGAGATTTAAGCTAACAGGCAGAAGTCGAGCTTTTTATTTCTATGTTTAATGTTCTTCCAGTGATGCTCAAATTCAATAGCATCAATAGAATAAACACACTATCATTGAAACTCATCTCATAAATATTTGAAGCGAAGTAAATGTAAAGAAAATCACTTGTAAAAAGGCATATCATGTCAAAATAAAAAATTTTGATGAATGGATGAATACTTCCCTCAACATGTGCATGAGAATTTTTTTTGGAATACCTTTAAATCATTTATTTTGTCGAGAAGAAGTAAAGACTCATTGCTCGCTTATTTTTCTCCCTGCATTGTTAAAATAAAAACAAAAAGAAAAGAAATCTACATTAAACTATTCATAATCCTAATCCTAATATACAAAGTGTACTAAAACTAAGTAAAATTGTACTTCCAATGAAGCCATTCCATTAGCTCTAGCTCTGAAAGAAAATGCACATAAAACATTAGTAATATAAATAAAATTTATAATTAAACTATTAAAAGAAAATGTAAACCTATTATGTATATGAATTTCTAATAAGATCAGTGAAAAAAATTATTGTCTACAATAAATCTTGCTAAAAATGATTTTTTCAGCTACACTTCAATCCTATCGTGAAAACCATTATGTAACTGTTGAAATGAAATCATGGTTGGAATAACATTTTGTCAAACAATGTCATGAATTTCTCCCTATAGAGACAAGTTAGTAGTATGCACAAAAGGAAAAGTACTAGAAATATTTTGTGGAATTGAACTTTCCAAACAACTTTCAAATGGATCATGGAAATATGGATGAAAATTTAATCAATCTGTCATAAGATTTTTAGATAGATAAAACTGCTGGCAAAATTGAAATGTTGAATTTTCAAGCACTGATGCTTGTGGAATATTTATTTCAACAGATAAAATCAATTGGTATGACATGCAAATCAACTGGAAATGAAAGATTATAAGCTCTTGATGGTCATGATCTAGGTATTGAAATTCATTTTCACATTCACCCAATAATGTACTTTGAGAGTGTTCAACGCTTGATTTCTCAATATGCCAACACAAGATATCCAAAAATTGAAAAATAAAGGAAGTATACAAATATGAAAATAACCATAATAAATGAAGCAAAAAAAATAAAATTACATTATTATTTATAGTAGTGTTAAAGATAATGTTACAAGACAGTTGGGATTTATTTGAAGTAGTTTCCTTTTCACAAGTATTCGCTGAGATAATGTAATTGGAATTGATACCGACATCTACTTATGACGGTGAAAGAGGTTTAGGACTATGAGAAAGAATGAGAACTTGAATAACATCCGAGCCAAAAATTGGAATGGAGTGGTCTTCTTGAAAATTGCAACCATTATGACATTTTGAGAATTCAAGACGAGAATATTTTGTAGTGATATCAGTAGAAGAATATCCCTCAAATTGAAACATGGATTGACTTTGAGTATCAAGAACAAAAGAATTTAATGATTAGTGGGATAACTCAATATTCTCAAACTCATAATCGTCATCATAAATAACTTGACAAATTTCATTAGCATTATGTTCCTTTTTATAAGACACATTAAAACAAGAAGAATGATTGAATGAATTTTCATCACTATTGAAAATTTAATCATTAAATGACTCTTTACCCTGATCGGAACAAATTAGTAATTCATTATTTTTTAAATTTATCGAAGACACTATGTTGTCTAAAATAGAACTTGTGTAAATAGGAATCACTGAATGATAAACAAATGAATTACTATCATCAAAAGATCGGGATAAAGAGAGAAATGACTATTTGAAGATATGAACTTGAAAATTTCTCTTCTTGTAGATTCTTGTTCATTTTCCAAAATGCAAATTTCATATTTTTCGTCATGTATTTAGTTGACTATACTTTCTTGAATATTAATTCTTGGCTTCCTCAATTTTGTGGCTGGTCATGAATTTCAGCGTTGGAAAATTTTGCAACAAATTGCACATTGTTGGATTTTTGTTGATTTGCTTGCTGAATATTGTTTGTTGATTTTGTTGCTTGTTTATTTTCAGATCGATTAGTAGTTTATTCTTCAATAGCGGCATGATTTAAAGCATTCTCAGGATCAATGTTATTTATGTTGAATGTGCTTATGATTTCTTGAGAAGGTTTATTAACAATTTATGCATTTTCTTCTTGAATAGACTCAATCATGCTATCATTAATAAATGGCTCTTCAATAGTAGAAAAGACACTTAATAAATTAACATCTTCTGGTTCTTGGCAATTGTTTGGAACATAAGGAAGGAAATAAACATATTCAAACCATTCCATTAATTCAATATCTCAAGGTCTATCTTTATATTTAAATCTTGAACAAATTCATTGGTATCTAATTGTTAAATCTATGGAATATTCATTCTCAAACTTTTGTAAATTTTCATGTTCAATGCATACCTATTCATAATCATAGTCTTGAAATTTAAGGACCTTTGTGACAAATTGGTCCCAATTGTAAATCGAGGCAACTTGAATAGATTCACACCATCTTTTGGCTTTACCTGTGAAAGTAAGAGTAAATATTCTACATAGATACCTTCATCAATATCAGAAAAAGTAGAGTGAGAATTCTTTGCAGAAGAATGTTTCCATGAAGGGGAAAAAGTCACTCTTTTTGTCAGCACATTTATCTACTCTATATCTGAAAATTTTTGAGCATAATGAGAAGGGGTCATGCCTTTAGAGTTGATCCAAGGAGATGTAGCCCAGGAGGGGTGAACTCCTTTATCAATGGCTGGTGTATTATTGTTTGATGCATGCTTCCATTTAGTGTTTTGGTTTCATGTTTTAAGTTTTCTTCATGAAACTATATTAAGCAAAAAAAACACATAAAATTCATGCTTTTACTTTCTATTTTGGAGTACAACCTCAAGCACATTTTATAGTCTGATGAGGGGAATTAGCATAATATTACTAATCTGCCCCAATTCAGACTAGGGAGATTGAAAGGAACATGAGGAGTGTGTGTTAGAGGTTTTGGGGAAGTGGACTTCGGGATTACGTGGAATGTGGGAGACTAAAGGACAAGTGAAATAGTAGCGCACAGGCGGGGAAAGGGTCCACAAGCAAACATGTAATGATGAGTTGTCCCGGAAGTTTCTCCCTGGGTAATTTGAATGGAGATTCGTTTGAAACCTCCCAAGAAGTTTGTTGATCCAGGATGACGTGTAAGGGAAGTGGCACAAAGGGAGAATCAATGTTATGAATGAAGTCACATGGAAGGAGGGGGCCCTAGCGTGACAAGGGATGCTTACATCACCTGAAAGGTGATCCTCGGGAGGATGGAAAGGAGAAACTTGTGAAAGCTCTAGGGAAGAACCTTTGAGCTACATGGCAGAGTAAGGTGATGGTAATAGTTGGGTTGGGTTACCTATAAACTACTTAAGGAGGAAAGTGTGGAGGAAAGGGACCCACTTATCCATGTCATCCTAGAAGGTCAATATCCCATAAAAATAGAAGAAGGTTATGAAAGAAACTTTCGACTTAGTCACCGGAGAATCCACAGTAAGAACCATTTTCTGCCAACGTTTCAAATCCCAACCGGGATCCATCATCAGGACAACTTGAATGCTTTGATAGAGGAAGAGCTGCTTTAGGGTTTAAATAGTAATGGGGAGAGAAAAGAAGAAGGTCGGCTCTCAATTTTTGAAAAACAATTAATTTGATGAGAAGTCGGCTGACTGATTAATTTAATTAATTAATTAATTATTATTATTATTTTTATTTTATTTATTTATTTATTTTTTAATTTAATTTAATTTAATTTTATAATATTTAGGATTAATGATATTAAAATGATGAAAATTTATGTTAAAAGAATTAATTCTAGAAAATTAAATTAATATTTAAATTTTTTGATCAAAAATATTAATTAATAATGATATTAATTGAAATAATTATTATTATTATCATTAATTAATATAAATAAGTAGTAATAAAAAACAATCATAATTAATGTAAGAAAGTTATTAATCTAGGAAAATTTTATTTTTATTTTTGTATTTATTATATATGAAGATATAATTTTTATTTATTTATTTATTAATTTTTAGACTAGGTTTAAGTTTCGGAGGAAATTAATTGCTATAAAATATTATTGATATCATTATTAATAATTCATATTTATTAATCTAATAGTTAATAATAAAAATTAGAATTAATAATATTAATAATGAACATAATTAGAAAAGATTAAATTAATCCAAGAATATTGTATTAAGAATATAATTGAAATTATTAATCAAGGATTTAATATTTAATATTTATTTATTATATATTTAATTATATATAATAAATAAGTTAGTGCTAATTTTTTTATTTTTAATTAGAATAATTATCAAAATCATTTTGAGTAAAATTAAAATAGGTTAGAACTATTATTTAAAAGGTAATATTAATAATAGGTTAGAACTATTATTTAAAAGGTAAATATTGATAATAGTTATTATTATAGGGTTAAAATAGATATTTTAATTTTTAAGAAATCAAGAAATTAATATGGTTAATTAATAAATGGATTAATTAATTAATGATAATTAATAATGTAAATGTTTAATAGGAATTAATTATTATTATAATTATTATTATTATACCGGAAGGGGGTTAATCTTTCTAATTAGGGGAAGCCAGCTTCCACTAATTTTTTAGGGGAAGCTGGCTACCCCCTTCCGGTATAATAATAATTAGAATAATAATTAATTCCTATTAAACATTTACATTATTAATTATCATTAATTAATTAATCCATTTATTAATTAACCATATTAATTTCTTGATTTCTTAAAAATTAAAATATCTATTTTAACCCTATAATAATAACTATTATCAATATTTACCTTTTAAATAATAGTTCTAACCTATTATTAATATTACCTTTTAAATAATAGTTCTAACCTATTTTAATTTTACTCAAAATGATTTTGATAATTATTCTAATTAAAAATAAAAATTTTAGCACTAACTTATTTATTATATATAATTAAATATATAATAAATAAATATTAAATATTAAATGCTTGATTAATATTTTCAATTATATTCTTAATACAATATTCTTGGATTAATTTAATCTTTTCTAATTATGTTCATTATTAATATTATTAATTCTAATTTTTATTATTAACTATTAGATTAATAAATATGAATTATTAATAATGATATCAATAATATTTTATAGCAATTAATTTCCTCCGAAGCTTAAGCCTAGTCTAAAAATTAATAAATAAATAAATAAAAATTATACCTTCATATATATAATAAATACAAAAATAAAAATAAAATTTTCCTGGATTAATAACTTTCTTACATTAATTATGATTGTTTTTTATTACTACTTATTTATATTAATTAATGATAATAATAATAATTATTTCAATTAATATCATTATTAATTAATATTTTTGATCAAAATTTTTTAAATATTAATTTAATTTTCTAGAATTAATTCTTTTAACATAAATTTTCATCATTTTAATATCATTAATCCTAAATATTATAAAATAAAATAAATAAATAAATAATAATAATAATAATAATAATTAATTAATTAGTTAAATTAATCAGTCAGCCGACTTCTCATCAAATTAATTGTTTTTCAAAAATTGAGAGCCGACCTTCTTCTTTTCTCTCCCCATTACTATTTAAACCCTAAAGCAGCTCTTCCTCTATCAAAGCATTCAAGTTGTCCTGATGATGGATCCCGGTTGGGATTTGAAACGTTGGCAGAAAATGGTTCTTACTGTGGATTCTCCAGTGACTAAGTCGAAAATAATAAACCACAGAGGTCTTAAATTATGAAAGAAACTGTCGGGGAAGAGAAATTAGAGGGGCATGGTAGGATAATGGAACAAAGTGCGAATGGGGGAAGCTAAAAACATGAGGAATGACACGTTGATTGGCCACATAACCTTGATATTTAAATCTTGAATAAAAACCAAAGGCGTATTTCCCACGAGGACATGGAAGGATCGAAAGAGAATTTCATAAGGGAGGACCCACAAGCTTTGATGGATGTCTACATCATCCTAGAAGGGAAATCTAGGAAGAAATAAAGGGTGCACTCCAAGGAATAGTCAGGGTGACATGGCTCCATGATCACGTGGAAGGCGAGAAATGAATTCCCAATCAAAACACAATGAGTGTAAGAAAAGGAGGATCCCATGTGCATACAATGTTTGAACTAGATCATCGATTAATTTCTAAGTTGTCCCAAAGCTTATAAAAAGAGCATGACCAAAAGTAAAGATACGAGATGATTACCTCCTGGACCAGACAAACACTGTAGTGAAAATGTTTGACCTAGACCGCATTTTGCAGAGGAGGAGTTTTAGAATACACAAAGATATGGTTCTACTAGTTGACTCTTTCGGACCTTCTTTTTTTCCATAGGAACGCTTGTTTAATTAGTCATTTGATACTTTAAAACCAGAGGCTTGAGATTTAAGCTAACAGGCAGAAGTCAAGTTTTTTACTTCTATGTTTAATGTTCTTCCAGTGATGCTCAAATTCAATAGCATCAATAGAATAAACACGTTATCATTGAAATTCATCTCGTAAATATTTGAAGCGAAGTAAATGTGAAGCAAATCACTTGTAAAAAGGCATATCATGTCAAAATTAAAAATTTTGATGAATGGATGAATACTTCCCTCAACATGTGCATGAGAATTTTTTTGTTGGAATAGCTTTGAATCATTTATTTTGTCGAGAAGAAGTAGAGACTCATTGCTCGCTTGTTTTTCTACCTGCATTGTTAAAACAAAAACAAAAACAAAATAAATCTACATTAAACTATTCATAATCCTAATCCTAATCTACAGAGTGGACTAAAACTAAGTAAAATTGTACTTCCAATGGAGTCATTCCATTAGCTCTAGCTCTGAAAGAAAATGCACATAAAATATTAGTAATATAAATAAAATTTATAATTAAACTATTAAAAGAAAATGTAAACCTATTATGTATATGAATTTCTAATAAGATCAGTAAAAAAAATTATTGTCTACAATAAATCTTGCTAAAAATGATTTTTTCAGCTACACTTCAATCCTATCGTGAAAACCATTATGTAACTGTTGAAATGAAATCATGGTTGGAATAACATTTTGTCGAACAATGTCATGAATTTCTCCCCATAGAGACAAGTTAGTAGTATGCACAAAAGGAAAAGTACTAGAAATATTTTGTGGAATTGAACTTTCCAAACAACTTTCAAATGGATCATGGAAATATGGATGAAAATTTAATGAATCCGTCATAAGATTTTTAGATAGATAAGACTGTTGGCAAAATTGAAATGTTGAATTTTCAAGTATTGATGCTTGTGGAATATTTATTTCAACAGATAAAATCAATTGGTATGACATGCAAATCAACTGGAAATGAAAGATTATAAGCTCTTGATGGTCATGATCTAAGTATTGAAATTCATTTTCGCATTCACCCAATAATGTACTTTGCGAGTGTTCAACGCTTGATTTCACAATATGCCAACACAAGGTATCCAAAAATTGAAAAATAAAGGAAGTATATAAATATGAAAATAACCATAATAAATGAAGCAAAAACAATAAAGTTACATCATTATTTATAGTAGTGTTAAAGATAATGTTACAAGACAGTTGGGATTTATTTGAAGTAGTTTCCTTTTCACAAGTATTAGCTGAGATAATGTAATTGGAATTGATATCGACATCTACTTGTGATGGTGAAAGAGGTTTAGGACTATGATAAAGAATGAGAACTTGAATAACATCCAAGCCAAAAATTGGAATGGAGTGGTCTTCTTGAAAATTGCAGCCATTATGACATTTTGAGAATTCAAGACGAGAATCTTTTGTAGTGATATTAGTAGAAGAAGATCCCTCAATTTGTTACATGGATTGAATTTGAGTATCGAGAACAAAAGAAATTAATGATTAGTGGGATAACTCAATATTCTCAATTTCATAATCATCATCATAAATAGCTTAACAAATTTTATTAGCATTATGTTCCTTTTCACAAGACACATTAAAATAAGAAGAATGATTGAATGAATTTTCATCACTATTGAAAATTTAATCATTAAAAGACTCTTTACCCTGATCGGAACTAATTAGTAATTCATTATTTGTTAAATTTGTCGAAGACCCTACGTTGTCTAAAATAGAACTTGTGTAAATAGGAATCACTGAATGATAAGCAAATGAATTACTATCATCAAAAGATCGGGATAAAGAAAGAAATGGCTATTTGAAGATATGAACTTGAAAAATTCTCTTCTTGTAGATTCTTGTTCATTTTCCAAAATGCAAATTTCATATTTTTTGTCATGTATTTAGTTGACTATACTTTCTTGAATATTATTCTTGGCTTCCTCAAACTTTGGGGCTGGTCATGAATTTCAGCGTGGGAAAATTTAGAAAATTTTGCAGCAAATTGAACATCATTGGAATTTTGTTGATTTGCTTGCTGAATATTGTTTGTTGATTTTGTTTCTTGTTTATTTTCATATTTATTAGTATTTTGATTCTTCAATAGTGACATGATTTAAAGCATTCTCAGGATCAATGTTATTTATGTTGAATGTGCTTATGATTTCTTGAGAAGGTTTATTAACAATTTATGCATTTTCTTCTTGAATAGACTCAATCATGCTATCATTAATAAATGGCTCTTCAATAGTAGAAAATACACTTAATAAATTAACATCTTCTGGTTCTTGGCAATTGTTTGGAACAAAAGGAAGGAAATAAACATATTCAAACCATTCCATTAATACAATATCTCAAGGTCTATCTTCATATTTAAATCTTGAACAAATTCATTGGAATCTAATAATTAAATCTATGGAATATTCATTCTCAAACTTTTGTAAATTTTCATGTTCAATGCATACCTATTCATAATCATAGTCTTGAAATTTGTGAAGGACCTTTGTGATAAATTGGTCCCAACTGTGAATAGAGGAAACTGGAAGAGATTCACACCATATTTTGGCTTTACCTGTGAAAGTGAGAGTAAATATCCTACATAGAATACCTTCATCAATATCAGAAAAAGTAGAATTTGTAAAAGTTTTGAATGAATTGTAAAGCATGATCATATGCAAAAGTCTTTCTCTTACCATCAAACTTTACCTTTGACAAGAGTCTTACAAGTTTCATTGGAGTGGTGGAAGATGCATGTCCAAAGATACAACTCCAAATGGGAAGTTTAGAAGGAGTTATTGCAAATAAATAAAAAATTTACAAATAAAAAATTCTAAAAATACAATTTGTCGTTGGCCCTCCTTCTAGCGCCAAAATTGATGATGACCAAAAATGATCAAAATAAACAATAGGGTGATCACCTAGTCAGAGCCCCAATTAAGCCCTTATCCGTTTAGGATGGTGATTTCAATTAGTTCAATTGGGTCTAGTTACCCTCACTCTCTGTGTTGACTTGTGATGACTCTAATTACCATCAACAAGAAGATAAAAATCATATTTACCCTCTTGTAGCAAGAAAGCAATCCTTAAGCTGACACAAGGGCTCAGTCAGGTCGCTAATGAGGTTGCTCTTGCGTAAGGAGACTTCTAAAAATAAGAAATAAATCTAAATCTAAATCTAAATACAAACCTACTTACTAATGCGAAAAAACGAAAGAAACTAATCTAACTCAGTACATAGGAAGTATCTCCTAAATATCAAGTGCAAAGATTAAACAATAATGGGGATTTAACATGTTCTTAATGATGAATATCGAACTATTGAAGAATTTCTAAAAACTGGTATTAATACTGCAAGGCATGTTCTATTTGAAGATTTAAAACAATGAAAGATGAGCCATTAAAACTTTGAAAATGTTCATATAATTTCAATGACAATTAAATCGTTTAGGATGGCAAATTTTTGAGTTAATAATTACTCGTAAATTTGTTTTAATGCAAGAGAAAATCGAGAAAATTAAATAAATAGCAAATCTACGTGATCTTAGATCAGATAGTTGATCCAACAAACAAAAATTCTCATATTTAACACAAGTGCAAAACATTGAATAATTAGTACAAATATGTTATTAAAAGAATAAGATTTGTATTGACAAAAAATAATATTTGAACACAAATAAAAACCTAAATACATTGTTCTGTTTTACAACAGATCTCTTTAACAATCCTCCCAAGACTTTCATCTTTGCTAGCAAAGAAAAGAGTTGCAATAGTGCAAAATATGCTTCAAAGACAGAGATTAGGACTTGAAAAGAAAACACTCAAAAATCAGATTTGATTATTCTTCTAAACCTAAAACAAAAATCCTCCTCATAGAAGTGCTAAAAGTCTCCTATTTGTAGAAAAGAGGAACCACCTCTTAATTCTCCAAATTGTTATTTATAATTACAAAAATAAATCTCCAAAAAGGAGAGGTGTTGAAGGCAGTTTTAACCCCTCCTCTTAGAGCTGGGAAAATCCATTTTTTATTCTTGTTGGTGCAATTCCACTGTTCCAAGACTCCCTGGCCTTCTCATTTCCAACAAAAACTCTGCAAAATATCCAAAATAAAAATTAAAACCAATCAAAATTCGAGAGAGAAACTCAGATTTCTAAAATTATGAAAAACAAATTAAAGAATCCAAATCTAATTTGATAAATTAATAAAACCAAATATAGTTATTCCTTTACTTTCATTTGAAGAGAATATTGGCAATCAAATAATTTTGGAATCTGTTAGTAGCTGCAAATCTTCCTAGCCAAAGAATTTTTTTAAATTCAAACTTAGGAAATTATTTTTTTGTTACAATGTCGTAATTGTAGTATCCGCTGAATTTTTGACATAGTTAATGGCCAAATATGGACATGCAATCACTTCCAAACTCTTCTTCTTGAAAGCATATTTTCAATGAACCCTCATTTTCTCAATTTGGTAGAGTATAATTCAAGATATTACCAATCAAAATCTAGATTCCAAAACTAGTTGCATGCAAGAAAATTAATGGTGTTGCTAATTTTATTTAAAATTTTGGACAATGTATTTATTAAAGTTCTTGTTTTATTAAGTTTAAAAATATATTTAAAATAAAATGTATAAAAGAAATTAATAAAATTAAAAAAACAAAAAATATATATATTAAAAAAAACAAATGAATATAATAAAAAAGAAAAATTAAAACAAAATATAAAGACATATTTCATAAAGTTATAAAGAGATATGTGTTAACGGATATGTGCGTATGGAAGAGGGGCCACGTGGAGAGTGGACCCCTCTCCACTAATATCAAATCTTAAACATAAAACTAACGAAGGTGCGCCCCTTATCCCTTATCCCTTCAAAGCCTCCCACGTCACCTGGGCCTAATCACCCTGGGTGATTTTGAACAAGCCAAAATGAAAAACCTTCGAAGAGTCGGGGAACCAGGGAGAATACTCTCCTATTTAGATTTTATATTATATGTTTTATATGTGTGCGGGGGTAAATCCGATGGTTTTGTAGAATTGGATTAATAATTAAGTTAATTTATAAAATTAATTAAATAATTTAAAAAATATATTTACAAGTTAATTTATTTTAATTAATTTAATTATTCAAAATTAATTAATTAATTAAAGTAAAATATATATTTACATATTTTAAGTTGAGGTGATAAAATTTGATCAAACTTTAATGGAGGATATTTTCCAAATTGTAAGTCAGAATGAGATAGAACTTAGATCATTGGAAAGATGGAGACAAAATGTACACAATGAAACAATCAATATGAAAATCCAAGAAAAATGAAAATCTCACAAAATTAACAAAATTAAAGCATTAAAGAAGTAATTTGACACGAAGGACCCCATAAGAAGTTTAAAAAACTATGGGGGGTGTTGTGGCCACAATAGAACAATAAGATATAGGATAAATGGACATTTGCTACTAACCCAAGCTCAAGGAGACATAATTCAAAAATCCTTCCTCATAAATAAATGATAACATTAACTATTTGATTTTCCATATATATCATATCTTATTAGCATTTATTGTGTCATAATTCTCAATTCTTAATATCGTTATGAAATCATCCTATTGGTCTCAACGATTATTTAAGCATGATGATGGTAAAGGTTGGATGAGTTTTCCATTATTATTTCCACCACAAATGGTACTCAACCATCATTCGCCCCCTTTTCCATGTCATGCACTTTGTCCAACACTCATTCTCTTCCATTATCATTCCCTAATATAACACCACTACCCTAACATCACCATGACTAAGAGCGATATTTTGTGACTCACATTTCCTGAGCATGAAGGATGAGTATAGTTGTAAGGTTTGAACCAGTCGGTAATGATTTCTTAGAAGCATATGCCAAGTGAAAGAATCGATTACAGAAAGTGGGATGGCTTAAATTCTTTGAGAAATTCCAAGGGCACGATGTTGAAGTGACTTGAGCATTTTCTAGGGCATTTGATGGAGTAGAAGTTGAATTGTTGAAAATTGGTTAAAATGTTAGAGATTCAAGGATTATTCATGGAAGATACTTCTAATCAATCTTGAAATGGAGGTGAAAAAATGGACAAAAGGCATTCATATATCAATGTTCAAGAAGAAATGGTGATACCTTCTCCTTGTCCTTCAGACGTTCATCTCTTGTGAAGGGAGGTATGGAATGATATTATTTTATCATATTCGCCTTCTGATGCTTTTTCAGAAAGGCCGAGAAATCAATTTAGCTTACTATCTTATCAATATTCTTAAGGAGATGTCATTTAATATTCATATGAATTCAAGGAACATTTATAGGATTTTATATAATTTCAGCCTCATTAAAATCTTGGTTGATGAGGAATTATGTCAAAGAGGAGATAATTGGGGGGATTTCTTCCTAAGAAATCACTTCAAGGAGGTTTCTGAAGAAAAAAATGTTTAATGTTCAAAGAGGAGATGCAAACATGCTAAGGTTTTGATTGTGGAAACATCATATTCTAAGTTTGTATAAATTCTTGAGATTGTGGAAACTCTAATCCAAAGCATGTGGAAACTGAATTTTTCGAGCCTGTTGAAATTGAATTGGTGGAGGTTTTGGAAATTGAATTTGTGGAGCCTATAGAGACTGTGGAGAGTTCAATTCTTGAACCCACAGACATTCCTAAGTATTTTGAAGCCCAAAGCCTTGAACTTGTGGAGTATATTTAAAATTCCAACCCAATGGTTGTAGATCTTTCAAACCTTAATTCGGATAAGGAAAAGACTTTAGGTTTGAATCGATGAAATATTTGAACCAAAGCTCAAAAAGGAAAATTAGCGAAGTCAGTGAAAGCAAAGGAAAAGAAGTTTCCAATAAAAATGGGTAATAATAAAACCCTTGTGGCAAAGACAAAACAAGATTTAGGTTCAAAGAAAACTTCGGAGAAGAACGACATAAAGAGGAAGGGTTTTGAGAAAGAAATCAACCTAGAATTCAAAGAAAAGTATCGAAGATTTACTTGCATCCTAGCAAAAGGGGGGAAACCAAGTAATAAGCAACCAATAAATGAAAATTAAGAAGACTTTGGTTCCCCTAAAGAAACAAAAATCAGTAAAGAAGTATGAAAGGATTCCATTCCTTTATCATAAACACCATTAATAGAACAAAAGAAAGCAAGTCTAGAAATTGACAAAGTTCAACAAGAAGTCTATGATTATATTGATTCTTTGGAAAAAGACGCACATAAAGGAAAGGTACAACAATTCTTTACTTATTACGCTAATTTTTATTTACCTGCATCTATAGTTCATGGTCCAATACCATCTCCCATATATAATCCACCATTTGATATCTTTGAGGAAAAACACACAATAGAAGCACTGAAACAAGAAATATCAGAATTAGATGTCCTATACATAAACATTAAAAATGAGAATGAAGCTCTCAAGGCATAAAATTAGAATATGCTTAAAAGGATGTACTGCTGGTACAACAAGAATCCAAAACTTAAGAAAGTTAATAGGAAGCAACATTCTAAGATCAATGATTTGGAGGCCAAAATCCTCATGAAGAAGCCAAGGTAGTCAATTTCCATGAAAAATAGGAGAACTGAGAGTAACCTAAATATCCTTGTCCAATCCTATGAAACAATGTTGTGGCCAAGAGAAGTATAAAATTTTGAAATTTTGACAGTGCATGAGGACATGCAAGATCCTCAATGTGGGGGATAGATGAGGTTAAAGAATTAACTCTTTTTGTCACTTTGTTTCCCTAATTTTGACCATTTTATCTATTAGGGATCCACAATAACCATCCCTTTCATACTTTGATGTTATACCCTTGTTGACAATGTTGGATATCGCCAACATACAGGGAGTATCCCCGACGTGAAGTCCCAATTAGAGCTCACATCATTTGGAGTAGGAGTCTCATCCATAGTATCGACCTGGATACGATAACTCTAAGGCTTGCCTTGGTTTCAATGGATACCTTAAGAGATTATACACATAACCTTAAATGAATAAATAAGCAAGTTGACATTGTGAAACACCAATTGCAATGTGTAAAAGGAGACCTTCATGAGAGAGGAGACAAGAGTGAGTCTCTAAAAAGAAAGTAATAATACTATCCTAGGAGAGACATATGAGAGAAAGTAAATATTTTTTAGTTATCTAGTGAAATAGTTCACATAGACACAATGATCATTAAATAAAATACAACACACATTCAACAAGATAAGCACCAAAGCCAATGAAGTAGTTCAATTTATTTAATACATGAAAATAACATAAACTAATAACATCTAAAGAATAGTCTTACAACATTCACAATACATGCATGAAAGTGTGCTGGCTCAATGAGCTTCTAATTATAAAGTAAAAGATTCGAG
Source organism: Pinus tabuliformis (assembly GCA_031772625.1). Taxonomy (NCBI): domain Eukaryota; kingdom Viridiplantae; phylum Streptophyta; class Pinopsida; order Pinales; family Pinaceae; genus Pinus; species Pinus tabuliformis. The sequence goes on along the minus strand of CM062805.1, from coordinate 739,384,274 downwards.
TACACAGTGACAATGGTGAGCCAATATCTCTAACAATGGAACAATAAGTCACTTCTTTCTTCTCCAAAAGAATGATCTCCTCTCCTATGCCAAGCTGAATAATTTGTTGTAGCGACTACAACCACCCTCCAAAATTTTGCTTATGCTTTGATTTTGGAGCCTTCCTTCTTAACCACAACTCATCTCGCACTGATCCAGGTATTTTTGCTTCGACTAATAATTATCTTTTAGTTTGGCTTGTGTTTGCTTACTTAGTTGATTTTCCAACTCACAAGTTATCTCCTAACTGGGTCCCATAATAGTTATGGGCTTGCCCCCAGAAACTGCACAATTATTGAGGGCAACTAGCCTTGTTGTTGGGAATTGCGCAGTCTTGACTGTTGATGAGCCTTGAACTCAGGAAATGCAAAGTCATGATGGGGTAGCCTAGCACTGAGCCCAAAAATTGTGCAACCCTCACTGAGCTCAGAAATTGCATAGTGCACTGAGCCATAAAGTTTCCTAGTTCCCGGAACTGCTCTATCTTTCCCTGCAGTGTGCATGGCAAGTTTCCCTGAAAAAAGAAAAAAGAAAAAAAACATCCCTAAAAAATAGGAATCTTCTTTTAGTATCCAAATGAGGAACTTATGCTATTTTTAGAAACTTCCTCCAAGTGTAGTTTTTTCCTTGATTTTAGGCATGTGTGTTATAAACCCTAATTTTTCCAAATCTATTTAATCAACGCCGCTAGATCTCATTTGAACATTCAATATTGGAGCTCTAGCATTCCCATGGAGATCAAGGAGCCTTTGGTGCAATTGTTGTCGCTTTTCTGGGTGAGTTTCGCTTTTTTTGCCTTTTGCCACTTTTTCTATCGTTTTTTGTTGTTTTGCTTGTGTGAGTGATGTTTCACTTGTTTCTTTGCATAATTGTTGGTGTGTTGTTTCAAGTTATAAATTTCTTTTCCCAAGTGTCTTATGATTTTTCCTATTTTTTCACCAACGGTCGTCGTTACAACGTCTCTCCTCACATACTTCGTTTTCCTTTCGTTTAATCAATTACTGCACTTGATTCACATGCATACATCTAGACTTAGTCAGATTTGCACTGAGCTTCACACTATTTATTAGATCTACTTGTTTTCACACTTCCCTTGGGAAGATATGGGTTTCACTTGCCCCGATATGATCACTTTGCACAAATTGCACTGCGCAATTTAGAGGCTCAAGCCACTAGCTTGGCCTCTGGAATTGCGTAGAGCATAGCCTAAGTTGGCTCCAACTGTGCATTGCGTAGTTCCAGGAGCCAACCTCCCAGCTTGGCCACTAAGACTAAGACTACACAATGTTCAATCTCTCTCAGGCCTTTACCCAGGCTAAACTGTGCATTGCATAGTTCTAATCATCAAGCTTCCACCTTGGTTGTTGGGACTGTGCAGTGCACAGTTCCCATAGTCATCCATTCACCCCTGTCAATAAAATTTGTGCAATCCCTCACATCTAGTGCCCAACTTGTTTCTTGAACTTTCCTTGAAGTTGTTTTTCTTTTAAACTGACATTTTCTTTCCATGAGTGTCCTCTTTGTCCCACAGGTACAGTAGTTGTTGAGCATCTCTCCAACAGTCACAGTTAACATGGCATCTAAGAGAGTTACATCAAAGGAAACCACCAAGAGCAGTACTAGGGAAGCAGTTGAGAAGACATCAGTTGATTTACCAGTTTATGCAAATACTCAGTTATTTATAGAGAAGGGAAGGGCACTGACATGGAAACAGATCAATGATACTTTTGCAAAGGACTTTGAGGCAGATTTGGAGGACCGATAGGTTTATCTTAGTATCTGGAAGTCAGGATTATACAAGGTTACATTCAGATACCCCACCTTCCCATGTGCGGATATCATCAGCTGGATTGTCTCACATATGGATGACCAGACTATGACATTGAGCAATTCCAGTGGGAAGAAAATTTCCACCTTCACGGCAGAAGAATTCCAGCGGATGTATCACTTGCCCGAGCCAGTGAAGCACATGGACTCACTATTCTATGCCACCCACAATTATGTGAACACAAGAGACATTGTCAAGCACTGGGTGAAAGAGCCATCGATGTTCGACAGATACCCACCCATGTTTACAAGACAAAGTCTCTTAGGAAGACTTACCAGTTATTGATCATCTTTGCTTACAGAATATATGTTCAAGAAAGCACAGAAACCTTCCCTGAAGGGTGGGAAGTATTGCTAGACTAGTTGGTGAATGATCGGAGGCCATTCAATTGGTCAGATCTGTTGGCTCAACAATTGAATTCCCATGTAGCTAAGGCTCAAAATCCACCCAACGATGACAAAGTAAGGTTTTATATGTATGCATACTTACTGGATACAATCTGTGCACAACAATAGTTCCCTAGCATGAACTGGACATGAGACACCACGAGAGACTGTCATGAACATTTATTGCAAGTTGCTTTCTAAATGCAATTATCGAGGAGTAAAGGAAAAACTAACTGACCACTTTATCATCCCACTATACAAGCTTATATTTGAATAAGATCCACCTTGCATGTCCCGAGAAGAAATGGAGGTGATAGTAGACATTGTAGATTGGTATGCCTCACCACGTGGCACCTTCATTAGAGTGTTTGGCAGAGAAAATCCTCTACATGTCTTACCAAGGTATGCCATTGAAAAACTGATCATGCAAGAAGTATCATACCACCTCGCTATAGGGTTGTCAGCAACACTGCAGAGGAAGAAGAAATCACTGTGGCCAACTCTTCCTTTGCGGATCAGATTATATGATATTAAGAACATGAAAGATGTAGATGTTGAGGCTAAGAACATAGTGAAATTTGATTTTGGAACCAAGGACTTTAATCTGTATGATCCCCATAGTATTTGCAAGGACCATAGTACGAGAGTCTACTTTTTGTGGATTAGCGGGGCATTTCATTGGCGAGGGGAGGATCCTTAGAGGTATTGCTACAATGCCTCCAGACTCAATGATTCGTTCAGTATAACAAGGACTTTTAATATTGCTCCATAAACAATGGTAGCTTCGGAAGCAACAAAAACAACAACATAAGGTAGAAATCAAATGCAAAACAAGGGAAAGAGGTCGATTGTTGACAATCCAGAGGGAGAGAAAAGCTACAAAATGAAGGCAGATCCTATTATCGTGAAGTCAGCTTTGGCAATTGAAGCAAAGAGAGAGAAAGAATGAAGAAAGAAGAGGTTGTAGGAAACGAAGAAGAAGCTGAAGGAATGACAAGAGTTGAGGAAGAGAGAACGAGAAGAGAAGCAGAAGCAAGGAGAAGAACAAAGGAAAGGCGTGATGATAGAGGAAACAACATCGATACAGGTTGAAGAACTAGAACAACTAGTTGCTGAGGAGGAAGGTGAAAATATGTAGGATTAGGAGCTTGCTCAACATATTGAGAAATTGATTGAAGTGACAGACATGGAGTTGGAACAAGAGTCACAACATGAAGATGTTGACCTGATGCCGAGAGCACCACAGGTCATCCCTCAGTCTCCACCACCTCTAGTAGCAGAGCTAGCCCCGAGCGAGCAAGGAGATGTTGTTCTCCTTGATGATGATTTGGTCATGGATGTGTACAATCTATCATTCGATGAGTTCTAGAAGAGGATTGTACAAGTGTGAAGGAAGCACTTTCCGAATGATCACACATCACCTACATTCATCAAAGAAAGGGTGATAGTGTCGAACACCAGGAAGCATCCAACTACCATTTCTGAAGCCAGCTTGGCCTATATAGGAGAAATAAGATCAAATGTTCAATATTTGACAACCGAGAATGAGCAACTAGCAAAAACTTGTAGGCTTCTAGGCAAGAGGTAGAACAACTCCGAGCAGTAGTGCAGAATACAGTTTCCGCATTGGGGGAGATGAGAACAATGATACTTGCTGAAGTATCAACACTTGGAGAAACCATGTGGAAGCTCTATGATGGATTTGTCATCATGCATAAATCAGTTGTGTGTTTTCATGGCGTACAGAAGTGGAGCAATCTGTTTGTTAAAACTCTAAAAAACATACCTGTTGTCATTACCTATGTACAGGAGTGGAAAATGGGGTTCAAAGGGGCCCTGCTTGACTTAGTGAAGAATATGAAGCCACAAGAAGAGCTAGAGAAAGTGAAGGTTCGAATGTTGATTCAGAAAAACGAGTAGCTCGCCTCATTCATCAACAACACACAGGCCTCATATGTGTGGTTGTACAGTAGTTTGGATGTCATGGTGAGAACACACCATATCCCATCAATCGGTTCCCTCACTAATGCTAAACCCAAGAACCAAGTCCGGCAGGAGGTCAAAGAGTATTTGGAGCAGCTAAGACAAGAAGCCACCAGGGAAGACTTGGAGCTAAACGCACACAACATGCAAAAGTTCATCGGTGGTCCTGTCAAGGTCAAGACAATGCTGCTCATGCTTTAGAACGAGTTGGATACAGGTTCCAAGACAATGTACCCAGATTCCATGGAGGCTAGAGTCCGCTTCCAGAAAGACATCGTTAAGAAGTTTGGGGACACCCTCACACAATAACAAACTTATGTGACCGAGAAACAACAAGTGGAGGTCGCGAAGTTAGACTTCCCCCAAACTCCAGAATCATAGTGTTGTGTCTTAGTAGGTTGTCTCTACCCTATTTTGTCATATATGGGTACGAGTGGAAAATGTAACATTTTTTGTAATTATGTTGTAAGTTAAATTCTAAGAGTCAATATTGGAATATGAAAAGTCATCATGTAATGTAATGTGTCATTTAGTGAAGAATTTAAAAATTCATGAGGGTAGTCCAAAGGTCACAAAGGGGAGTTGAAGAGTCACCCCCTCTTGTTATAAATAGAACCTCTTAACTCATGTAATAGGATTTTGGGAGCCAATATTTTGGTTAGCCTTAGGCTTAGAAAGAGCTTGGGAGTATTATGAAGAGCATTGGCTTCTCCATAGCATAGAGTGAGTATACTTCTTTGGAGGAGCAGGTGTTCTTGACTGTAATGTTCCACTATTGGGGCTATTGGTCGTCAACGGTGTATGTATGGATGGAACTTTCACTTATAATAATAAAATCAGAGCCAACATGCTTTCATGGATATGTTGTTCATATACTAGGACTATTATTTTGTATTGGAAATGTATGTTATTTAAATTACTCATATGCTTATGAACTATTTTGTTTGCATTTCTATGAATCTTGTTGAATGTGTGTTGTTGGATTAACTCATCACTTTAACCTCCGGACTATTCCGCATCTTAGCTTGTGATGTCATTTCACTCGTATGTTCCTTACAAGTTGTGTACTATTACAGGATTCCAAGGGGCGCACTTACTTTTCCCTTCATATGTTGGAACCTTCATTCATCACATTGGACTCTCTGCAGGGTCACACACTTGCTCTTACCCAAAGTTATGATACTTTTCTCTGCACATTTCCATGGTCAAGGCATTACATTACCACCCACTATTGGGACTCCTACTCCAAACGGTGTGAGGTCTGGTTGGGACTTCATATCAGGGAGATCACCTGAATGTTTACGGGTCCAGCATCATCAACACAAGCCAAGGTTAGATATCTAAAGTCTAAGCCTCCAAATCCTTTATTTGAGTTATGAGGTTTTTTTTATAACAAGAGGAATGACCTTTCATATCCCCTATGACCCTTGAACTACCCTCATGACTTTTGGACTCCTAAATGACCTTTGAACTTCTATTGACTCTTTAATCCGCATGTGACTTTTCATATTCCACATGTGACTCTTAGACTTTCACCCATTTAATTTTTTTCGTTTCCTTGAAAATACATAATTACATCCACATCATGTCGCAAGACACATCGACACATATGACATTGTGATGACACTTGTACAAGCCATGACTTGGCAATGATGACATGGAACTTCATGATGATGTGGAAATGCCAAGTTTTTCTTCTTGTTGCTATCTCTTCAACCTTCATGAAGAATCTACTTTTTTCTTAATATTCACCTTCAAAAGGGTATTCAATCAGCATCAAAACCTTCCGAGTTATCATGCAATGTCTTCATTTTGTCATGGTCCAGGATCTCTCCATGTCTCCATGATGGTTCTTCCTTGTGCTTCTTCTCTGCAAGTGCTTCTTTATTCCTTCTCCTTGGCATCTTCCTTAAGATTCACCTTGTCATGTTGAGATGGTACACATTCTAATGAATATCACTCATGACCAGGAAAAATCAGTCTTGAAATCATTTATCCTATCTCTACCTTTCTCATGGAAGAGGTTGATTGTGATGGGCTTGTGTAAGGACTGAAGACGAAGGGCTTGTTGAGGATTGTGAAGTTGAGCTCAACATTGGTTGAGGGAAGGCTTCACTATGCACTAGAACTCCAACATGCGCTAGAGAGGCAGGGAAGGACTCAATGGCTATGCGATGAGGGATTCTAGTGGACAAGGGTTGATGGCTTGTTGGTTAAAATTGTGACATGCGTTATAACTGAGATGCAGGCTTAAATAAGGGTGCATTTTTCTTCAACATTGATCTAAGGAAGGCTCCATTGTCCACTATCAATGTGACATGCGATAGGAAGGAAAGTAGAATAAGGCATGATGCATTGAGGGGTTCTAATCAACAGAGGAGGTTGAACTAGGCACTGGAACTGTGACATGTGTAGTGCTTGAGGGGAAGGCTCCTATGATAGCGCAGTTGAGGGCTATAGTGGTTGATTATCCATTAGAAATGTGACATGCACTAAGGGAGGTTCACTGGGATGGAATATTTCATAGTTGGCTGAGACAAGCAGCAAAATATCAAGTCACTTTTCTTAGAGGGTTCTCACTGCATTGTGTAAAGGGAGGAGGACCTTTTCATTGTGTAGTTTTCTTTTGCAAGGGGATGAAGAAGCTCCTTGTTTTCCACTAGAAGTTCCCCATGAAATATGCAAGGAAAAAATATTCAAATCTCAGTGCAGTGAGTTAATACAAGAAATAAGGGTTAGGTGACCATGCATTGAAAGTTATTAATGTGCAATCATGGGAGCTGACCTTGAGGGAGGCTCAATGCACAATTCTGGGAGGGAAAGATCTCATCAATGAGACTAATGAATAGGTTATGATCATCACCTAGTAAAGGATTGATGTTTTCATAACTTGAAATGGGTAGGGAGGACCAAGAAAAGCTCCAAAATGGCTAAGTGTGAGACCAATAGAGTAAGGGAGAGAAAAGCATATGAACAAGACTCAAACATAGATCACCCACATAAATGCCTTCAATACAATCCAAGGGATGTTAGGTAAAATTGACTCGGGGTTTGAGTGAAGGTTGCCTAGGTTACACAGTGATGGTTTTGGGCATTTGGTATAGTGTACCCATGGTATCACCGCCTATGGTATTGCATGTAATAGAGCCTATAAAAGGTTGGGAAGACTTCAATGTAATGTAGGCATGGGAGGTGAGCGATGAAGGATCACTTGGCCATGTTGGCCAGGGTTTTGGCCAAGGCTAATGAAATTTCATTAGGTTGGGTTTTCCCCGGATTTGGGATTTTCCCGGATAAAAGTTTGTGTTTATGGTTTATGATTGTTGTTGGTTATTATTCATCCCAGTAAATCTCGGTAAATAATTTATCTCTCTACAATAAATTCTTAACAATTGGTATCAGAGCCATTTTGGCTTTAGAGGGATGTTTCTATTGCCAAGGTTTTGTTTTGGCCTGGTAGATAGAGAGATTACTGAGTTTTCTTGTAGATCTAGAGATCTGGATCAAAATCCATTGATTATGAATAAAGTTGCAGCCAAACCCTAGCAGGGTTGTATTGTTCTTTTAGTTTGGTGTGCATAAGTTTGGATCGACCAAGAGAAGAAGACATGATGTTCATCCAAGGAGTGGATTGGACGAGCAGATATGGGTTTTCTCGTTGCCATAAGGTGCGATGATTACTGTATGCCCATGAGATTATGGTCTGGGTATTGGAGTTGTGGCATAAACCTGTGAAGATGTATTAATTTGATTCAACATAGGAGATGTTTTTGAGGTGTTAGGTCAAAGGCATCGATGTATTTGCAAGATCGCAGATGGAAATCATACATAAACACGTGAAATGGTGTAATTTACAGCAATTTATTGAGATATCTAAGACGCTAAACACCAGAGTGTGAAGTGTGGCTAGCTGTTCTCGGGCTAGGTTTGGCTTCTAAGGCGTTGGGAAAAATTTGAGCCGAGGAGATATGGTTGCAGTCCATGGTCTGTGAGAGTTGAGAAGGCCATTGAGGACAGGATTTTAGATAAATTCAAATGACTTGCGTAGGAGGTCGCGGATATGCCTACTTATGAGAATTTTCTCACTCAGTGTGACTTCTAGAATGTGCAGCAGTGATCGAGGAGAGAGGCGGTGCAGGTTTTGGATATGCAGATCCCAACATTGGAGAATGAAGATAGAGGTATGGTGGGGAAGGCAGGTCACCACGGCTCTGTCTAAAAAAACGAGGGTTTTTATTTGTATCTCAATACAGGATATGCAATGTTGTTAACCATTCCAAATAGAATTGGCCGAGAGAAAGATAGTGGACGTGAACATTTAGATCTGCGCCATAGAAATTGATGTCAGGTCATGGTTTTTTTGTGCTTGGTGAGAAGGAGCATAGTGTTATTCTGGCGACGCATTTATGAAATCTTGGTGTTTTCAGATCTTGAAGATTTAAGAGTATTGGTTCATTTCCCAAGTGGAAACATTTGCATTGTTGTCTGAGGACACGACGAGAATATAAATCTATTCATTGTCTCCAAGTCGTTCAAATCAAACTTAGGGAGAGATGGGAATTTCATTCTTGTTGTGGTTTTAGGAAGTAAGCGTTCTTGCATGATAGATGATGGCAGATGGTCATGCAAGAAATTTTAGCGCTCTACAAGTAAATTACAACACTTGCGTTGATTACAGAAAGAGTGTTGAGGACTACAGTGATAACAACCATAAAATTCACTAGCTGGGGAGCCATGGTGACACTGATGAAAATGCTTGGCATGGTGGCATCCATGAGATAGGGCAGCCATGACGTGGAGCATAGAGGCCGATGGTAAATCCCCATGGTGTTATCTTTGCCAAATGGGATAAATGGCCGGTAGGTGCCACGGTTTCCCATCTCATGAGAGGCCAAGGGATCCACGAGATAATTGAATAGGCTAGAATTGAATTTGGAGCTAAGAGAGGATGCACATAAAGTATTTGACAGAATGTGTCAATCAAATTATTCAAAGTGTGGTGATGCATGGTCAAGGAAAGCATCAGTCATGGAGTATATAAAAGCAAGAGGGCATGTGTTGAGATAGAAATAAGGTATCAACGAAAAAATAATTACTGAATGAAGTCAAATTTTATTGCATGTAAATGTGCATACTGTTGTAAGGCTTGATAAGGCATGCATACCCCTAAATAATTACCGGTTAAGTAAGGGTTAGACGTAGGTGATGGGGGGATTTCAGGTTAATAATACCTTGGGTAAAAACTTTGAGGGGGGTAAGGGCTAGAGTGAGCAGAGTTGTCTCACTTAGCAGTTTTCGCTGGATCTAGTCAAGGAACCCCAAGTCAAGTTTAAGGGGGGAATTGTTAGGTAAAATTGACTCTGGTTTTGAGTCAAGGTTGAATAGGTTACATAGTGATGGTTTTAGGCACATAGTCTACCCATGGTATCACCGCCCATGGTATTGCATGTAATAGAGCCTATAAAAGGTTGGAAATGAAAACACTGACAATTGTCATCTTCTTATGCAGGAAGAAGGAAAAACGAAAGACTGCCGTTCCAACGGAAAGAACAAGGCTGGGTTAACCGCTGTCCCTTTGACGGGGAACCATATGCAAACAAGGCAAACTAAATCAAAGCGTATCAACCCTGGAAAGGAAATGGAGATATCGGCTCGGTGCAAGAAAGAAAAGAGATAACTGAGGACTAACGGTTCGGCGAATCCCTCAGGATCCTTTGATCTTGAGGGATCGCTGCTTTAACTATTTTTGCACCTAGACATCTCCGCCTTCACCATTATAAAAAGGGGCAGCACTGTTAGCCCGGGGAGTCTGTTATGTTTTATGTAATTTCTCGTAAGATTGAAACTTTGATCATCGAGTCTCGTTGAGAACTGATCTACTGTAATTCTGTCTTATGCATTAATACAAACTTGGTTGCTATTTCATCTCTGAGTCTGGAATAACTTCAAGTGGTGTACCCCTGGAGGCTAAGGGCCCGACCCTGGAGGACACTTGCTCCTGTACTATTACGTTTGCTTTATGCGTGGTTTGCTTATCAGTGTTATTTGGTAATCTGATATGTTCTGTTAGTTTACATCACACGCTCTGTTATGTTTGATCTATTGAAGTTTCTGAAGACAAAACCATTGTATTAACTTTGCAACGTATTACTGTTCTTTTAAGTGCTGATATAATATCGCCGGTCTTTACAGAATACTGTTGCTGTTCAATTACAAAGTATTTGTGTGTACACTTATTTAATTGGTATTACTGAATTCATATTAGGGATTATGTTCTTTGCGATTGTTGAATCTATAGACATTGTTGTTTCATTCTGAAATACAGTGGTATTCTTTATAACTGAGATTGATAACCGGATTACCAAGATCAGCTTACTATCAAGGTGTGTCGTGTGTATGCATGAGTGGCTTTCAAGCGCTATTCTATAATCCATCATTAATCAGTGCTGTTCCATTTTTGTGTGTTGTTCAATTCGTCCTTTAAAGTGAAGGATTGCCATTTGATTCCTGTAGGTCACGATTATTGCATTTGATCTTGTAGACTAAGGTGTTACTGCTTGTTAGACTTAATTGCTGTTACAGTTTCCTGCAAACTTCATTGTAATGTAGGTCTGGGAGGTGAGTGGTAAAGGCTCACTTGGCCATCTTGGCAAGGGTTTTGGCCAAGGCTAATGAAATTTCATTGGGTTGGGTTTTTCCCCAGATTTTGGGTTTCCCCAGATAAATGTTTGTGTTTATGGTTTATGATTGTTGCTGGTTATTATTCATCTCAGTAAATCTCGATAAAGAATTTATTTATATGTAGTAAATTATTAACAAGGGAATGCACATGACTCATGATCAAAAATCAAACCTTGATATGAAAGCAACGCAACACTTACTTCTAAGTGCGACAATTGAAACGTCACATTGTGATACTTGAACACAAGTTGTGAAAGAAGTGTCAACTATGACCAAAAAGTGCGCTAAGATATAGGAATGTGTCCAGCTTATATTATTATGACATGTAGGACCATATAATGTAGAAGAGTGTGCTAGAGCCTCGTTTAGTGATGTGCAAAGGTGTGACACATACAAGAGTGGAAATGATTCAAAGTGAAACTTGCAACCGTAAGAAAAAATAACAATGACACTTGTAAAAGCTGAAGAAAGTTAAAGAAACACATGTTAGAGTGAATATAACATGAAAATGACACTTACAAAAGTGAAAGAAAGAAAAAGCGATAGACGCGAAAGTGAAAGCGACACTTATGAAAGTGAAGGTGCACAAAAGCAACAGTTGAGAAAACTCACTAAAATAGAAGTACAATTACAACCGAAGTGAGAGAGAGATTGTTGATAGATTTGGAACACTGATTGTCAGTATAGGTTGCAAATTGTGCAGAAATTGTCCTTGTGGACTACATAGTCACTGCTAATAGTGATTTTGGAAGCGCTGCAACTAAGAATTGCGTAAGCTCTGTTTCTAGACACTGTGCAAGCCTTACTCTCAATAATTACGCAATGCCTATATTAAGCTTGCAGAAGAAAGGTGTGCTTGTGATTTGATCAAAGGTTAAATATGTGTGAGCAAGTGACTTTGACACTTACATTCTAAGAAGAAGACTTAACACTTTTCCAAACATCGATCGACCATGAAGCGACTATGATACACACAGAATGACAAATTGTAAGATCCTCAATAGGATCCAAAATTCAACTATAGGCAAAATTTTGGGGGGTGTTAATCGCAACATCAACACTTGTCGACACATTGGAATAAATCCAACTTCTTTGTTTAGGTCTATATTTAAGAAAAAATTCTTAGCCTTTGTTGGACCCTGTTTTTGTCTATGCTCATACACTTATCATACTACTTTTTGCCCTATTTTAACCTACAGTTGAACTCTTTTCATGTCATTTTGACCATCCAAGATAAAAGAATTACAAATGGTGTTGTTTTAGCTATCTTGATGATCAATATTAGGTAGTTGAATGTGTGCTTGTTTGTTTACTAATCATTATGGGTGATATATGTGAAGATTTCTCTCACAGGGATCGAGGACTTCTGCATCAAAAGATAATTTTTCACTCAAAGAGGGAACTATACTCAAGGCAATAACCTAGAATTGCACTCTAGGAAATTACACTTGAAGATTTGCACTTAAGGATGAGCACGATAGCCGGCTCATTTAAGTCTTTCTCTTTTTGCTTGTGTTGTAAGTAATTCAACTTGCGAATTTTAGGAGAGCAACGTATCGCAACACAGAAGAAGGTCGAGATTCATCCGATGGCTCTGTAATCCTTGTCCTCCAACTGCTTGTTACAGGCGGAAAGGGTGTGGAATGTCGGTGAAATGGAAGTTTCTCAAACTACTCAGGGAACCCTAAGCTCTCTGATGGTTCATTTCAGCTTCACTGCTTCTCGCAGAGGGATCCGCCCTTCGCCTCCGAATCAGATGGGAAGGCCATCCTCCAAGACTGTTGACTCCTCCACACTACTTCGAAACGCTGGATATTCATCTCCAACGGTTTATACAAACATAGACCTGCAATGTCTGGAGACTGTGGGTATACTATGTAAGGAAGGATGGTTGAAGGAAGCGTTGGAAATCCTTCATTTGATGGAACAACGAGCGATTCAGCCTAGCATCAGGACAAATGCCTTGTTTTTTCAAGGTTGTACGAATATGAAAGCGCTAGCAGAAGGAAAAGTTATGCAGGCCCACTTGATCCAATGCGGATTGGAGACAAAAATTATTCTGGGTAACTTTGTTTTCAACATGTATGCAAAAAGCCAACGCATGGAGGATGCGTGGCAAGTGTTTGACGAAATACCCCTGGCAACTACTGCACTCTTCCACATGCAACAACAATATTGCCAGGATGTGGAGCTGGCTCTGTAGTCCCGCAATCTCACTGTTTCAACCTCGATTCCTCATTCAGGCAACAGAGATCCTATTCATCTCCAGCAAGCGAATTTTCAGATTCAAATAATGCTTATGACAGGCAAAACCCTGCTCCTTGGGGTCCAGCTGTCTTTCACAGTGCACCATCTCTTAAAGATACTCGAACAGAGGTTGGGGATCCCTTCCTCCCTTTTGCGGCTCCTCTTTGCAGGTAAGCAGCTTGATAACAATCTGCCTCTTTCCTTTTATAATATTGAAAGAAATGCCACAATGATCCTATCACTTCGACTAAGGGGAGGTGCAATTGGGAAATCCTCTACCTCCAAAGGTTTTTCCTACAAAGATGCACTACATGCACAGCCTGCCAAGAAGTCTGCCCAATCTGCCGAGGCCACCAAACCTTTCTTGGTGGACAAAATGGAGGAAACCCCTGCCATTGAAATCTCTCATCCATCTCTGGATGATCAATACCAGAAATTTGCAGAAAAAGCCCTCATTTGCAGATTTAATGGCCTATGGCCCCGCACTGCTAATCTATACTAGTGGATCCATTCCAATTGGACCAACAACTGCAAAGTCTTCCTCTGATCGAAAGGCTTCTTTATTGTAGCCTTTGCCTTCAATGAAGATTACCAGAAAGCCTTAACGGGAGGCCCCTGGTTCTGGGGATCAGCTGGACTGTTCCTCTCACCCTGGTTCCCAGACTTTGACCCCTCCACTGTGGTCATCACCAAGCTTCCTATCTGGGTCAGGCTTCCAAATCTCCCTGTGCATCTATGGCATTTTGCTGTCTTTCAAGGAATCGGGGACACCCTAGGCCGCTTCCTGGCTACAGATACCTCAAGGGCGGAGAAAGGAATATATACCTTTGGCAGAATTTGTGCAGAAATAGACATTAGTAAAGGGTTGCCAGATCAGATCATCCTCAAAGTCGGGGACTTCCATTGGATGCAAACTTTGGACTATGAGAACAAAACCTTCAGGTTTCGCCATTGCCATCAGACGGGGCATCTCCAGAACTCATGTGCATCGTTCTTCAACAAAAAGAAGTGGATCCGTCATCGAGAGGAGAGGGAGAGGATAATCTTGAAAACCCCCGCCAAGCTAAAATGGCCAAATTAGTAGGGAGAATGTCCAAAACATAATATCACTCACAAATCCAAATCCAAGAGTTGGAAACCTTGTGATATACCCCCTATGGATGACATAGAGTCCTCTAGCTCTGATGAGGAGGACATTGAAGTGGAAGAGGAGAATTTGGAGCAACCGAAGGACGCACCCTCAGCCTGCACCGAGGATCCTTCTGTGCATCTGTTCTCACAGAAACGTTCTCATGAGTCTTCGCCTTCTGATTCAGACAAGGAGTCTCCTCCTTTAGCACAGAACAATCCGCAAGTAGTTTCGGTCCAGCCAGGTCAAAATGGTTGGGTCAAAGTCAGTAAAAAGAAAGGTAAAAAATGTAGATTGGAAGATTCTGCCCATATTGGGTAGACTCCCTAGACCAGCTCGTTCCTTCTGTCCTCTCTGTCATCTTTTGCTTATGCCGTGGTTGCTCTTTGGGACCGAGGTTGATATCATATCATTTCCGGCTCCCTTGCTCTTTTGCTTCGCTTCTTTGAAAGCTCTGATTGTACCATATGTCTTTTCTTAATAGAATTAGTCTTATTCAGAAAAAAAAAAGGATGAGCACGATAGCCAACGTGACCTCATCAAATTAAACGAGGAAGATCGATGCTTCTTATGCATAGCCAACTTTCAACTTCCAAAAGAGAATTCGGTCTTATCATTTAGATCTTTTATGGAAAAATGCTAGTTACTAAGCCTGGATTAGAATGGAAATCCAATTGGCTTCTCCATGATTTGATTTTTACTAAATTGTAATATGTAAACTGGATTATAAATCCTGTAGAAACAATGTAGAAGGGATAGATACACGCATACATACTGAAGAATTTAAACTCTTTTGTTCTACAAAGATTTTATCAATGGAAATTATCTTTGCCTTGGTTTTGCGTTGAAGAAGAAATTGTGATTGCAAGAGCTGTAAATGTTTGATATAGTTATCTGATTCTCTTCATCTTACTGTAAGTTTCATACCCAGTAGTGGCAAGGGCCCACCACCACTGGGCAATTTAATCCCGTAGCTAGTAGTTGATTTGATCGCTTTAAGTTTTAATTCATTTCTCTCAATTGTTCTAAAAAGAATTTAAATATAGTTTCCAACGTTTGATTGATTGTGTTAATTTGTTTCCAGAACTTCTGAATTCATTTTTCTTACATAATAATGTTCTAGCATTTTGGCATATCTTGCTTTGGTCTCCGAGTGAGCTAGTTTTCGTAAGGTTGTATTTGGTTGTATGGTGAATGAGGAGATTAATTAGAATTTACATTTGATTGGATTGAGCATTCACTACAAGTTGATCTCAATAAAAACACATTCCTTTGATTTCTTTTTAAGCACTCTCTGTTTTCAAAACGAATTAATGGTGACCTCTGTTCAGTTCATCTTTGACCGAGCATGTTGATAGCTTCGATTCTTTGCTTCTAATCTAAAATGTCTTTCATAGCCTTTGTGCGATTGTTCCATCTCTTGTTGCACAATAGCGTTGCCCAATCGTAGGCATAACCCAAATCACAAGCTTGTACGCATGGCTTTCTGAGTGAATTACACAACGATCATCTCTATTCCTCCATAAAAGCCCGATTACCAATACTTCTCTAAGCTCAAAGAATATTGAATGAATGTTGTGTGTAAGGTTTATGCAGCAAGAGAATTAGAATTCACAGTGTGGAGTATCGAGTGATCAATCTTATACAATCATTGAAACTTAACCTAAAAATCCTATAACTGTCAATTGAACTTGGTATTATAATGATTGGGATAATTGAGTTGCTGAGATAGTTCATTCTACTCTCTATTTCCATTCATAACTTGAAAACAAGCAGAGCATGTGTTAAGCATTAAAAATTGATTTCCAGAACATAATTGAAGAATGGTAGTTACTGGAGGCTCATTTCTCTCTTCGATTGATTGGATCAGGTAGAAGATTATTTTCAGCTCAAATTTCTATTTGAAACAGAGTATAGGTTTGGAGTGACATAGGTTTATTAGTTTGAAGACAAGCTTTCATTGGTTTGAAAAGAAGAGTTGGCATCTCATTTAGTTAAGTTTTCGTTTCATGATGGTTGAATGCTAAAGGTTGTATTTTGTTAAGCTTGGGTTTGATAGAAGATTAAAAGTTATTGTGTCCTCTTAATTTCAGGCATAGGATTTGGATTTGTCCTTAGTCAAACAAGAAAGATGATTGAAATAGGTTTTTAGTTGGAAATTCTTCTGAGTTGCACCCGAGAGTGAAGCTTATCATAGAGTTCTAAAGATTTAAAGTTCCCTTTTAAAAGTTTAGTTTCAAGTCTACTTGCCTTTCGAACATGCTTGAAGTAAATTAGGATTTTCCACCTTTCATTCAAGAGTAGCATAGGTAACAAAATTAGGGTTTCTTAGGGTTTTTATGGGATTTGAGTTATTTGATAAAGTGTTTTAATCAGAAGTTTTTGCTTAGCATATATATCGTGATTCAGATTGGGATTGCATTTAAATATAATAGTTTTAAAATACAGATTCATTAAGAGTTTCAAAGTTAAAATTTGATTATTGATTTTGATTGCTAGAATTTGATGAATTGTGTGTTAGATTAAGCTAAATCATTTTATAAAGGAAACTGCTAGAACTCTGACCAATAACTAAATTTAGAAAGCACAGTACAACTCGTGTTTACAATCCGGTATTGGCATATAGATGCAGGAGAATTAATACACCCATTAAATCTCTCAACATTTTGGCGTCGTTGCCGGGGAAGTTGTAATTTCTTATTCAGGTAACTATTATTATTAGAGTTTCAGGATCTTGCAGGATTGTCAGAGGGCAGAGAGTGTACGGTAAGACGTGAGTGAAGAGCCACACATCCACTTTTGTGGGGTTGCTCCAAAGTCTGACCGATCACTGCTTGTTCTTGAGTTTCTATTTCCTTTATCTTTATGTGTAGGAGTACAGGTAGACCTAGAGATAGTAAGGGTAGATTTATTTCCAGTTCTAAATTTCCTGCAACCTTTGGATTAGTTAATATACCTCTTATTAATGCTACTAATCGATATGCAGGACTGAGACAAGAAGGAGGAAGTGTTGATACCAACCTGGTTTCAGATCGAGAGTTCTTAGATCAAGGAGAAAAGACCATTCAACATGTTATCTTTGACAACACTGAAGGGATCGAGGTAGAAGAACTAGTAGAGTTGCAAGATAACATGGACATGCAATCAACCAACATCAACCGTGTTCCAGTACCTCCTGTTCACACTATAATCAATAAACCTCTCGAGGTGCCCGTCACAGATATGGAGCACCAAGACAAGGAGAACAAAAGCAACGGAGAACACCATGGAGAGGGAGAAGGCCCTCAACACAATGTTAACTTCTTTGGAGGAAACAACACAAAAGGACCAAGGGTAGGACCAGAGGAAGACGATGAGGAAACTACCTTCAGATTCCCTATTCTAGATGTGACTCGCAACATCAACATGAAAAACATCCCAATGGCATCTCTTCCGCTATTCTACGGTAAATCATTTGAAGATCCTGATGCATTTCTTTTTGAATTTGATATTTTATGTCACAATTATAATTACTATGAGGATGCACATAAACTTAAATTGTTTCCCGCCACTTTAAAAGATGCAACTCTTAGATGGTTCATGAGTCTAGGATAACACACTATATACTCGTGGGATGACATGAAATCAGTCTACCTTAAAAAGTCTCAAGATTTTTATAAGAGTAGGGACACCAACAATATCCTTAGGATGCAACAAACAGAAGACGAAAACCTAGAGGAGTATCTTGAACGATTCCTATATAATTTTCACAAATATCGTGGGTCAAACTTAGATGAAAAGACTATCAAAACTGTGTTCCTAAAAGGGTTGAGGGATGACTGCATTGAAACATTAAACCTTCTTAGCGGTGGGGACATCTATAAGAAGCCATTTGCTGAAGTAGTCGAGCTTTGTCGTACTTATTCTAGGAGCCAAGCTAAAGTAGGCAAAAAGATTCGCGAACTTAAAGATAATTCTAGAGACTATGTGCTAAAGAAAATTATGGCTAATGTTGTTACGAGAGTCGAACTGGGAAACTTATTAGAAAACTTTAAAACTGATATACTCAACACAATCAGTGACTAGCTAGACACTATGAAAATCAAACAAAAACAAGAGGCCGAAAAAGCAGCCATGGCAGTCTTTTGTTCTAAGTGTAGGCACAAACATCCAGACAGGGAATGTCCTTTAAATTCCATTGAGATTTGTGGAATATGTACTCTTGAACACCCAATCGAGAAGTGCCCATCACTTCCTGGCTTACAAGCTATCTACAAAGAGAACGCTGAAACCATTGACCAATCTCAAGCCACCAAAAGGCCCATCTGGAGAGGTGAGAGTCAGAATGTGTTTCCACATCCAAATTCCCAAGGTTATGGTTAGACTCAGCCTTGGACCTTCCAAACATCTTACCCTCCTTGGGCTACTCTACAACCACAAAACACTCCCTGTAACCAGAATTGGAGGACAAATCCCTATACCAACGTCTATCAACCCTAAACCCAATTCTATTGGCCTTACCCAAACATGCCAAGTACCTCGTATAATCCGAAGATGAAACCTTATCAGCAAGGGCATAACCCTAACATGTATCAACAACCCACGCTGCCACCACTTCCTTTGAATCAGTTGTTACCTGCACCTTCTAACCGATCATCCTCGCGGGCACCTGCTACCTTGAACCCACCCCGACCTACACTGTTTCCTGTGCAACCCATACCTAACCCAAGTCATAATAGGCTACCTCAACCTGTGCAAAACATTGATATTCAACGTTTTCCTGCATATATGATCACCGCCATTCCTATGAATGAAATACAATTACGATCGGGGAAGACAGTTAACAAAGGAAAATTAGTTGTTGTTATCTAGGAAGAGGTGCCCTCTACGTCATCCGAAAACCATTTGCAAAATGAAAAACAACAACAACCACAGAAAGAAGAATCAAGTGAACCACCATACCCCGAAAGACTGATTGTAAAGAAAGAAGAGATCTGCTTGAATATGATTTATAAAATGAACTAAGGAATGTCTGCATTAAAATTCCACTATTACAAGCAATTAGAGACATTTCTATCTACACCAAAATTGTCAAAGATCTCTGCATTAAGAAATCGGGGAGAAAGGGGCATAAGAACCACAACGTCAAAATCATAAGACAGATGTCCACCATGATTTCCGACTTGCCTGCAAATTACAATGACCCCAGGAATCCCATTGTCACCATTGAGATAAACGGAGTACTTCTGCCAAATACCCTCATGGATTTAGGAGCAGCAATAAATGCAATGACCTATGAAACAATGACATCTTTACAGCTACCTGGACTTAAATCCACCCCTATCCTTCTAGAAATGGCAGACAAATCCATCGTCAAACCAATGGGAACCCTAGAGGACATAGTGGTCACTATTTCTTCTTGGCAATATCCCATAGATTTCATTGTCATTTCTCCAAAAACCTCTAGGCCCAGACACCCTGTGGTTCTGGGACGACTGTGGCTTACAACTGCTGATGCCGTCATAGGATGTAGAAACGAAGAAATGATTATTTCTAATCGTCCCCACAACCAAACTCTGTCTCTTTCCCCCCCTACTCAGACAGTTGCCGAAGTACCATTATGGCTTGAGAACCCATATGGAGATGAAGACTATATGTTTCCTTTGTTATCATTAGATCAGTCTAGAGGTCTCTAGGAGAATTCTAATGAACATGCTTTGCAACAATTTTTAGCGGATATCTCTTGCATCGATTATCCTATCTCTTTTAATGGTTATCAACATGTGTTTAGTGATGAGTTTCAGGAAACTTTCCATCCAGTTGTCTTCGCCTCTTTTGCAGCAATGGAGGAAAGCCATGAACCGAACACAGAACCTGTAGAAATTTTTGAAGGAAAGATCTTACATATCGGTACAAGATTGATTGCAGAACAGAGGCAACAATTGATGAGTATGATTTACGAACAAACTAGACTTTCGCCTGGGATTATTTGGACATGAGGGGCATACATCCAGACACCTACATCCATCATATCTATATAAATGAATAAATGAGACCTGTTCGGCAACCACAAAGGTGTATGAACCAAGCATTAAAAGACATTGTCAAAGATGAACTTTAGAAACTTTTGGCTGTAGATTTCATTTACCCCATTTCTGACAATAGGTGGGTGTCACCTCTGGTAGTGGTTCCAAAGAAGAACGACACATGGTGTATTTGCATTGAATACAGAGAATTAAACAAGGCCACATTGCGTGACTATTTTCCACTGCCATTCATTGATCAAGTCCTTGACACACTTTCAGGTAAGAAGTATTTTTATTTTCTAGATGGGTACAACGGTTACAATCAAATACAAATAACTGAAGAAGACCAAGATAAGACTACTTTTACATGCCCTTGGGGTACTTATGCATATAGAGTCCTCCCCTTTGGTCTTTGTAATGTCCCCTCCACTTTTCAGAGAGCTGTACTTGCCATTTTCTCTGATTTGATCCATGAATGTGTGCAAATCTAGAGAAAGTATTGATTTGTTGTCAAGAAGCTAATCTAGCCCTTAGTAGTGATAAATGTAAGATGATGCAAACTAATGGGATTGTTTTAGGCCATCATGTGTCATTAGAAGGAATTCAAGTTGATCCAACAAAAATCGAGGTAATATCATGTATCCCTATTCCTAGTTCGCAAAAAGAGGTAAGAAGTTTTTTAGGGCATGCAGGTTATTATCGATGATTTATTGAGAATTTCACTAGAATTGTAGCACCATTATTTAAATTATTAACTAAAGATGCTGACTGTGTATGGAATGTTGAATGTCAACAGGATTTCCAGGTACTAAAGGAAAAGTTATCCACTGCTCCGGTATTGAGAGGGCCAAATTGGTCCTTACCTTTTCATATTTGTACAGATCCTTTAGACACTGCACTGGGAGCAGTCTTGGGACAAAGGGAGGATAAATTTCCATATGTTATTTATTTTGTCAGCAAAAATATTTCTGCCGCTGAATTAAATTATACGGTTACTGAAAAAGAGTTGTTAGCAGTTGTGCATGCTATAGGAAATTTTAGGCATTATATTACTGGTTATGAGACATTTGTCCATACTGATCATTCTGTTGTTAGATTTTTAATGAATAAACCTATTACTAACGATAGAATAACAAGATGGATGTTGCTTTTACAAGAATTCAATATAACTATAATTGATAGGCTTGGAAGTGATAAATTTGTAGCTAACTTCTTATCTCGTTTGAACATTGCACAGGGAAGCATGCCAACACCAGTGCATGATGAATTTCTAGATGAAGCATTATTTTCCATTTCTACTATTACTCCTTGGTTCGCTAATGTCACCAATTATCTGGTATCAAGGAAACTACCTCAAAACATGTCAGCCCGAGAAAAACATAATATAGTGCAACGTAGTGCTAATTTCTCTTGGATTGAAGGGGATCTATTTTATACCGGGCCAGACTTGATTATGAGGCGGTGTGTGCGGGAAGATGAAATGTATGATGTGCTGAGAGCCAGTCACAATGAGCCTTGTGGTGGCCATTTTTCCGATAAAAGGATTGCATACAAATTTCTTCGTACTGGATACTATTGGCCTACACTTTTTAAAGACGCCAAGAAGTTTGTTTTGAGTTGTGACGCTTGCCAACGGATGGGGAGACTAGTTGCCTCCGATGAAATGCCTCTTCAACCACAAATCACCATTGAACCTTTTGAGAAGTGGGCATTGGACTTCATAGGGCCCATCTCCCTAATGTCAAAGAAGAAAAAATATATCTTGGTGTGCACTGACTACATCACCAAGTGGGTGGAGGCTAAAGAATTGTGTGCTACCACTGAAAAGGCACTAGTAGAATTTTTGTTCGAGGACATCTTTATGAGATTTGGTGTGCCTTGTGAAATCGTCATTGGCCAGGGTACACAATTTACATCAAAGTTGGTCAAGGCACTCACAGAGCAGTATCAAATTAAGCATTGCAAATCAACTCCTTACCACCCCCATGCTAACGAGTAAGTGGAGTCCATGAACAAAGTTTTGGAATCCATCTTCACAAAAACTATTCAACTGCATCATATGGATTGGGCGAATAAGTTACTGGAGGCACTATGGGCTTATCGAAGCACTTGGAGAAATGTGACAGGACACACATCTTATGAGTTAGTCCACGGTAAACAAGTGCTCTTTCCCATTGAGTTCTAAGTAAAAACATTCAGGACTACCACCTAGTTGGGCATGAATCTAAATGAAGTTCAAGAGTAGAGGCTGATGCAATTAAATGAAATTGACGAAATCTGACAAGATGCCTACCATAGAACCGTGTTGGTGCAGAGCTAAAGAGCTCAATGGCAAGACAACTTTATCAAGAAGAAATTCTTTCGCCCAGGTGACTGGGCCTTGTTATATGAAAGTAAGTTTAAGCATTTTAAAGGTAAATTTTCTACTAGATGGTTAGGACCATATGAACTAAATGAAGTTTTTGATAACGGTTCAGTTCGTATTTGTATTATTAATGATGATAAGACTTCTTTTATAGTAAATGGTCATCGGCTTAAAGTTTATCACAAACCACTTTCACATGATCAGCTTTTCCAGGAAGTACGAAAGGATACAGGATTGGAGCTGATTCATGCAAATGACCAGCCCCTTGTTGGTTCAGTTGATTAATTTCTTTATATTTACTTATATATATATATATCTATATATAAACCAATGGGTGGTTATTTGTCATATTTACAGGTGGTTCTCCCCACAACCCATGTAGAATAAAGGAGGAATTCACCAGGAGCAAGTTTATTCCTTTATCCAGGCCTGGTGGATTACTTATGGAAAAGGAACTGGTGGAGTCTTCTTTGGAGACCTTCAGACTCTCTAAACATGAAGCTCCCGAGAATTCACTGATCGAGGCTCGCAAAATGATATGGACCAGTATTAGTCTAGGGATTCCTTGAGTATAGAATTGTTCTTTTTTGGGTTCAAGGAAATTTTTATGGAAAGAAAACCCCCTGGAGTCTCCTATGGGAAATTCAGACTCTCTAAACATGAATGCCTCGAGCACAAACTACTTTAGGCTCACTAAAACAATAAAGTAGTGGTAGTTTAGGGATCCTTTGGGCATTGAATTATTCTTTTCCGGGCCCAAGGGAATAATTACGGAAAAGAATCCCCCTTGGAGCTCTCTTTTTGGAGATTTCCATCTTCCTAAATAAGAAATTCCCCATGCAGTTGTCATCTCAGGCCTAGTAAAAAAGCATGAGATGATAGACAAGGTTCTAGTGCTATCCCACAGTAGATTTGATGCCAATTTGTCAAAAGAATTACAGATCTATGTTCTATTTCCTATGTTTAACTAGTTTTGTTCTCAAGTACTTAATGCTGGGCTAGAGTTTTCCTGAGAATCAATTTGTTTCAAGATTCTACAATATTTTTAATGATATGAATGTTTAAGTGCTAATCCTGACAGTAGCACCATCAGTCTCTTAAAACATATCAGTCTCTCAAAAATATGTAAACTCTGCTGCTAAAGCACCAAGAAGTCTTCTCAGATGATTGGATCTCTCAGTTCACTGCAAAAATCATTGTTCTTTGCACAATGAGGAAACATGTTCAATCGATGGATCTAGAAGGCGTTCACACTATCTTCTATACCCAAGATCGTTACAGAGACATAGGTATTGCAATTAAATTACCTAATTTGGTCTCGGATAGTTCTAATGCTCACCAAATGTAATTGTATTTTACCTAATTTCAGTTTGGGCTTTATTCCTATTTCCACCCCCACGTCCTAACGTATTCCTAGATTTGTTTGAACCACTTATTTCGGCTTCCTCTTGATTATGATCCCTATCCCTTCCTCATGTATAGTCATAATTCAGGCATGATTTACCTTGATGGGCACGACATACACCGATCCGTGGGCTGGATGCAGGGTATTATTCCTTAGAGTATGCACAGGTGTTAGTATGATGTGACGAGTAGTCTTTGGTTGAGGTTGACGCTAAGTCTATTGCATATCATCGGTCCTTTGCCGGCTTTTGTTCACAGGTGTGATGCTGTAATGATGAACGATTGTTACCTCTCACTCCAGAAGGCGGACAACACATTATTGATCTTGATGGCCGTGACTCCAGCATGAAATACACTTTCCTTTCTAAGTGAATTACCTTAAGTTCCATTCCCAAATTTTTAATTGTTTCTATTTATTCACGATCACTCCGAATGAATTGTTCTCTCAGTAGAGGTGTCTCATAATTTAAATTGGGTGCTAATTATGGAGTGAAATTTGCTATAAGAGAGATGGTTCGTTGGTTTAGTTGATTACTTGTCTATGCCAGCGAATTCTATAGGTGCACTTGGAATTTGACCATGGGAGTGGATAAGCACGAGCCCACATTTGGCTCATTTTCGCTGACCCTTGAACATCAGTCTTGTAAGGCAGTCATCAAAGAGAAGGGATGGACAATTTTTCTCCAAAAGTTTCAGGGGTACAACGATGCAGTTGCTTTGGCCTTTGCCTGAACGTTTGATAGGAAGAGAGTCGCAATTGGAAAATTACAACTCAAGGTCACAGAGAAGTCTCTCAGCGAAGCAATAGGGCTACCTTCAAGTGGGGAGCATTTCTTCAAGGGTGGCCAATTACACATTCCCATTTGCGAAAGGTTTCTAAAACTGACTTATCAGTCACTAAGATGGGCCAAAGGAGTATTGCATACATGCATTCAGGATCAATGGCATCCCCTGTTAACTATGATCCAGCGTTTCTTAACCTGCGAAGGAAGGTACGACATTGTTTTTCAATATCATATCAGGCTCTTGATGCATTTTACAGAGGAATGCTCCATAAATATTCCCCATTTCTTGAAATTAAGCCTCCACAAGATGGACAGGGGAGTACAATCTGAGGGTAAGAAACTAGAGACTTCCCTCTACCATCATAGTTTTATTAAAATTTTGATTGTGGCTTAACTGAGTAAGAGAAAAAAGTCTTGGGAATAATTTCTCATAGAGAACTTTCCAAGAGAAGATACATAGGTCAAGTGGAGATAGAGGCATGCTGGTAGAAACTTGAAGTCTAAGAGGCAAACCCCTGCACCTACCTCACGAAGTACCCCTACTTCCCCCACTTCTCTTGCCCATTATGTGTCACCTCCTCCCAAGAATTTTAAAATTGCTGATCCCTCTTCTAGCCAGGCAGCTGAGCCTTCAAACATACAGTTAGAAAAGAAGAAAAAAGAGAAAAGGAGAAGGGAGGTCTTAACCTCCATAGATGAGCCAACTGAAATTCCCTCAACAGGTCAAGAAAGTCACCAGCCCAAGAACAAGGTTAGGAGAACCTTGTTTTGTGCTCACAAAACTTCAGCTCCTACTATAGAAACTCATATACAAGGTGGAATAAGGACTCGAAGCATGAAAAAAACTCCTCACGCCCCATCTGAATTTCGATCTACCAGTCCTCATCAAGTGTTTTTAACCTCATATCTAGAGTTCGTTGCTCAATCTCCATTATCTCTCCCTTAGTCTCCTTCACCTCCATTGTAGTCCCAAATTCTCAATGACATTGTCGAGGATTTTCATACTTCCACTTAGCCTTCAGCCAATCAACAACAATAATTCTCTTCACCTAAAAATAGTGTAAGTCAGATGCCTGGAGGAAGTCCTTCCCAACAATCCACTGCTCCAACAACTCCAACAAGGACACCTTTTTTTGAAGAAGAAGAGAACCTAAGAATTAAGTTGATCAGACTCCAGAAAAGGATTGGTAAAATCAAAGATCAGGCTCATAATTTTAAGGTAGTCTTTCACTATGTCTGAGGAGTGAATGATCAACTGCGTGATAGTAACTTGAGACTCTTCACTCAAAATGATGCTTTAAAGTGGAAGAATAGACAACTTTTGACATGGAAAGCAACCAGGACTCGTCCTGCAAAAAGGATCAACACTCAAAAGTTAGCCAGGAAGTTCACCAAATGTTCAGTGCCAGTGAAAAGAGGACTTGAAGTCTTGGTCAAGGCAGCTGGCCTTTGACCAAACACTTAGGTGATTCAATCTCTTTTTGGTTTGAGATGCATGAGGACATGCATCACCTCAAGTGTGGGGGAGATGCCCCGTTTTTGTCTCTACTCATACACTTTTCATACTACTTTTTTCCCTGTTTTAACCTACAATTGAACTCTTTTCATATCATTTTGACCTCCTTGTGCCTGGACTATACCAAATTCCCATCCAAGGTAAAAGCATTACAAGTGGTGTTATTTTAGCTATCTTGATGATCAATATTAGGTAGTTGAATGTGTGCTTGTTCATTTACTAATAATTATGGGTGATAGATGTGAAGATTGCTCTCACAAGGACCCAGGACTTCTGCATGAAAACAAATTGTTGCACTCAAAGAAGGAACTGTACTCAAGGCAGCAATCCAAAATTGCACTCTAGGAAATTACACTTGAAGATTTGCACTTAAGGATGAGCACGGTAGTCAATGTGACCTCATCGAATTAAACGAGGAAGATCGATGCTTCTTATGCATAGCCAACTTTCAGCTTCCAAAACGGACTTCAATCTTATCATTTAGATCTTGTATGGAAATTGTTGGTTGCTAAGCCTGTATTAGAATGGAAATCCAATTGGCATCTCAATGATTTGATTTTTACTAAATTGTAAGATGTAAATTGGATTATAATCCTGTAGAAACAATGTAGAAGGGATGGATACATGCATACATACTGAAGAATTTAAACTCTTTTGTTCTACGAAGATTTTATCAATGGGCATTATCTTTGCCTTGGTTTTGCGTTGAAGAAGAAATTGTGATTGCAAGAGCTGTAAATGTTTGATATATTTACCTGATTCTCTTCATCTTACTGTAAGTTTCATACTTGGTAGTGGCAAGGGCCCACCACCACTAGGCAATTTAATCCCGTAGCTAGTAGTTGATTTGATCACTTTAAGTTTTAATTTATTACTTTGAATTGTCTTAAAAAGAATTTAAATCTAGTTTCCAATGTTTGATTAATTGTGTTAATTTGTTTCCAGAGCTTCTAAATTCATTTTTCTTACATAACAACGTTTTGGCATTCTAGCATATCTTGCTTTGGTCTTTGAGTGACCTAGTTTTCGTAAGGTTGGATTTGGTTATATGGCGAATGAGTAGATTAATTGGAATTTACAGTTGATTGGATTGAGCATTCACTACAAGTTGATCTCAATAAAAAAGCATTCCTTTGATTTCTTTTTAAGCACTCTCGGTTTTCAAAACGAATTAATGGTGACCTCTGTTCACTTATCTTCGACCGAGCATGTTGATAGCTTCGATTCTTTGCTTCTAATCTAAAATGAATTTCATAGCCTCTACGTGATTGTTCCATATCTTGTTGCACAACAATGTTGCCCAATCATAGGCATAACCCAAATCACAAGCCTGTACACATGCCTTTCTGAGTGAATTACACAACGATCATCTTAATTCCTCCATAAAATCCCGATTACCAATACCTCTCTAAGATCAAAGAATATTGAATGAATGTTGTGTGTAAGGTTTATGCAACAAGAGAATTAGAATTCACAGTGTGGTGTATCGACTGATTGATCTCATAGAATCATTGAAACTTAACATAAAAATCCCAGAACTGTCAATTGAACTTGGTATTATAATGATTGGGATAATTGAGTTGTTGAGCTAGTTCATTCTACTCTCTATTTCCATTCATAACTTGCAAACAAGCAGAGCATGTGCTAAGCATTAAAAACCAATTTCCAGAACAGAATTGAAGAATAGTAGTTACTAGAGGATCGTTTCTCTCTTCGAATGATTGGATCAGGCATAAGATTATTTTTAGCTCAAATTTCTATTTGAAACAGAGTATAGGTTTGGAGTTGTTAGCCTCCTATTACAATAGGTTTCATATTTCATGATTGACAGTGGAAGTGCCAAAAATGTTCATCTTTTCCATGCTGCAAAAGTTCCATTTTTGAAAGATTTCACAGTTAAGGGAAGGCCAAACAGCTTAATCTTGGCTTCCCTAGGTTTAAATTGCTTGTTTTAGAAGATAGAGAATAATATCTGTCCAAACTATTTAATCTTGGCAGATCATTAGATAGGTAGAGAAACAAGGGTGCTCAATTGTTTAATTTGAGCCCCTGGCAGAAATAAGGATAGATTTAGATAGGAGGATAGCAAAAAGAAAAGTTGAAAAGCTGGGTTTGCTAGTTCAAGTGCACCCAAACCAAAAAGAAGACAAAATGTTAGGTAAGTAGGCTGGGTAGGCAGTTTTGAGATTGCAGAATGTTGATTTGTGATCAATTTTGTGTTTCAAAGTGTTAATCTACTTCAGATCACAAGTATAAGGCAATTTACCCGTGGAGCAGCTGAAGTGAGGCATGTCTAACTTCCCCTTCTTCCTTTCCCCAAAATCATTCACTAACTTCCCCTAAAGAGGTCAAGATCTGCTTGACATTTCTTAGTTTCATCATCTTATATCATTTGCCTAAGTAAAGATCTGCTTTGCTTAAAGGTGCTCATATTCATTCTACAAGTTCTATTTCCCCTTTTTAAGCCTAGGATTTCTATCCTTAGCGCTTTCTTCACAAAAATCATATTAACTCCTAACATTATTATGTAAATCCCCACCTATTTCCCCTTCCCCTTACTAAAATATGTGTAAAATCCCCCTATTATGTATCCCCTCCCTTTTGGTTGAAAAATAACCATAAATATTCCCTTGGGAATTACTAAGTTTGCCTGAAACTTGGTAAGAATTGCCTCTCAAACCATCTTCCAAATGCATTAGGACTCATTCCTATGCATAAAATCCCTTCCAAATATAAAAATCCCTCTTTTTTATGCTTTGGACCCCTTCCAAAAGCATTAACATCCCTCTTTTTATGTTATTGGACCCTTCCAATCATATAAAAGCCCCTTTTCGTTATAAAAACCCTCCTCCGATTGGAATTCCCCCCCTCTGACGCGATATTGCTGTCGGAGGTGGTAGTAATATTAGCCCTTTACATATATCACACCATTCCCCCTTGCTCCGATGCGATATCGCTATCGCATCCGAAGCGATATCGCTATCGGGAGCCTTCCTACCTCATATTTCCATATATCCTGCATATCTCCTCTTTTATCGTTTATTTCCTTTTATCGTTAAAATTAAGTTTTTTCATAAAAACATAAGTAACGTTAAACCCCGCTTTACCGCAATATTTCCCCTCTATCGCTAGATCGCATCGCAAGCGCATATGTATATAAAGCCCCGCCCCCGGGTTTTCCCCGATAGCGATATTGCGACTTAATGTCAACCGTCCGATCACCCCGCCCATCCACGCCCCAGATCTTATCGGCGATCGCCCCATTTCGGCGATCGCATATATATAAAGCCCTGCCCCCATGTCCCCGCCGATAGCGAAACACCGATTTAATCGCAGCCGCCCATTCGGGCCCGCTCATCCAACGGCCCATATTAAGTCGCAGCCCCATATATCGCATCGCATCGAGAGGGGCCTTTAACTTTTAAACTGTATTGCTCCAATATTCCGGAGCCGAAATAATATAGAGTGCAGCATATAACAGTGTCGGGTCTGCAAGGGATTGGCACTGTGCGCTCCATTGCCGAAGCTGAAATATTATAAAGAATAGTTTGAAGGGAATTTCGGGTCCGATGACCCATTTTCATTATGAACCCGCCGATAAGAGACTGTCGATGGGCCGGACCCGATAACCGTAAAAAAGGAGCCTATAGTGCGTCGGGTCCGCGGGGTTCATCGCATTTCGGAGGCATTGTGGTTTGGAGATCCGCCGATCGCCGATCGCAGATTGCGCGCCAACCGTTGGATCTTCCTTCACGCGATCCAACGGCCCAGATTAATTCTCTGCTACAGTAATCGCTCCTGCTTGTTTTTTCATTGAAATTCCTTTGTAAAGAGGTTTTTTATTTTATAAAGGAAAGAGAGCCATTTCTTCATGTTTTTCAATCTGCGCCCATGCGAGCTCTAGTTCAAAGGAAGCTAAGCATTTCTCGGCCATTTTTGATCTCTCCAAGCCCAGATTTGCTCCGGACAACGAGCATAGCCTCAGCAACCTATCAGTCCACAAATCCTCCACCATTTTAGCAGTGATTCTTCCTTTTTGATCAGATTTTGATTGGCCAAGCGCCGATACTCATCCAAAGCCCACAGAGGTGCCACCACATCTATTTTTGCCATAAAGAGGCAGAAAAGGGGCGATTTGATAGTTAAAGAGTATCAATGGAGAGAAAAGGCCTCGATTCAGTGTTAAAGTGTATCATAGTTGCGGCAGAGAGTATCAGTTAATGTTTTTCAGTGGAAATCTTTATTTCCAAGGCAGATGAGCAATAAAGGAGCCCCAACAAAGTCAAAGAATATCAGTGATGGAATTTAAGGCCATTAAGGCTCACCAGATCAGAGTTAATGCACATAAGGCCACCTAAGGGTAGCGCTGCAGAAACCAAAGCACAGTTATGGCCAAATGAATAGCACAGAGCTCCAAAGGACCCATATGAGCCATTTTTTGATGCTGCTGCCCTCAGCGCAACATTAGATAGATATTTTGGCATTTATTTCAAGCATATGTTAGGTTAAAGACACTTATTGCATCAGATCTGTCTCAGATATGATTCTTGTAGATATTTTGCTTATTTAAACCACCCTGTGCATTGTTTAAAGGGTTGGTTGATTGATTTCCTCTTTTGAGACTTGTGCTGTATATGTTGAGAGCTTTTATAATCAAAGAATGCTGGAATGCTTGTTTCTGAACTGCTGGTTGTGGATTTGATGGCTTAAAGAGTATGCTACAGAATTCTGGTGTTTCTACATGACTCAATAAGTCCTTCTTGTCTCTATTTTCAGTTTATATGTGTTTATGCCACCCTTGTTTCACCATCTAAATAGAAGGAAAGAAGAATAGCTTAGAATTTTCATAGCAGCACTCTATGCTCAATTCTTGTCATTTCTTTATGTTTTCCTCTGAATTAGTGATGAATATGCATACTTAATTGATCATGTTTAAGCTATTTCTCTCATTTTTGAATGTTGTCTAGGAATTCTTCATTGCTCCTATTTAGCCTTCATCCTCTTTCCCCCTTTGGCTGGATGAGAGATCCTTAATTGCCTCTCATCCCCTAACCTCCATCTCATCCTTGTTCCAACATTTAACATTGTGCCATGTGTAGCTATCCTGCTCTGTATTCCCCTCTTCTGCCAAAGAAAACACACCCTTTAGTTCACATTCATTGACTCCATGCCCAATGGTCTGAATTTCTCATCCTTTGCATGCCAACTCTACTTGAAAACATCAACCATCCCATCAAACTTAAAACAAATCCCTGCACATCATAACTAGCCTAAAATCACCCCAAAACAAAGCTAAATCATAAAGAGAGAGCCCTCTCTGATTGCAGGTAGGCTAGGACCTGCAATCCAAAGATTGGTTTGTGGTTACCTCTGCCGTATTCTCTTAGGAGTCAAAGGGAACAACCTGAGTGATAACATCATTGGCGACTCCACTGGGGACTTGAATAATTTTTTTATCACTGCAAATCTAAAGACTTGATCAATTCCTTGACTCAAATACAATCGTTTTTGAAAAAATCCCAAAATAAATCAAAATAATCATAAAAATCTCAAAAAATATCTTGTTTCCTGGAGAAAGTGCCCCTTTTCTTCAGAATTATTTCATGTTTAGCTCTGATTTGTGATGGTGGATAGAGGTCAGACACATCAAAGGTTAAATCATCCACCTGGCGACTCCACATCATTTTCATAATAAAGACTCCACTGGAGAAATGAACCCGAAAGAACTGTATGAGTAGATCATGCTTTTGACCTGGATTATCATCCAAGAGATTATGTTCTTTCTCATCCATAAGATTTTGCAATGTCTATTGTAATTTAAAGACGATTTTAGATTAGATTCTTATAATTTTCCTTTGAAAAATGTTGATGAAAAGTCTCCTTGCACATTGGAACAACAGTCTTTTAATTCTTTTGAAGATCATCATACAGCCAAGGAGAACCCAAAAATCGAGCCCAATCATCCAATCCCTGTACATACTCCCGTGCCTCGTAAAGTTCCTGATAGATATAAGCCACTCATTTTGCCTCCCACGCTCAATCCTTTACCTAGAAATCATCTTGAGTATCTCCCAAGATTTGATGGAGAGAATGGTGTTACTGCTCAAAAGCATATCCAGGATTATCTTAACATTTTTGAAGTAGAAGACGAGGATGTTAGTATTAGGCTTTTCTCCCTTTCATTGCAAAGTGAAGTTAGGACTTGGTTCAAGACCTTTCCTGAGGCTAGCATCTCTAATCTTGAGCAGTTTCTCAAACTCTTCCTTGATAGATGGATGATCAAAGTCAATTTCCTCATGCTCATAGAAGAATATAATCAGTTAAGAAGGCTTCCAGATGAAACAGTTCAGCAATTTTCTGACCGATTCAATCAAGTTTATCATTCTATGCCATTAAATATAAGACCTGCTCCTGATTTAACTCTATTGCATTATCCAAGAGATTTTGATGCAAAAATTGAATATCGTTTGAGAGAAAGAAGCCCGTCCACTATGAAACAGATGCAAGACATAACTATGGACGTGGAGGTCAATCTGAAGATTAGAGCTGAGATGCGGAAGGCAGAGGAAAAGGAAAGACTTCATAGTTTGTTACGGAAAACAGAGGAAATGATGCAGAAGGTCACACTAAGAGTTGAAAGTCTAGAGCGCCATAGCACATCTGCTTTGCAAAGGGAAGAAATGGATATTCATGAGCCCATTCCCCCCAAATCAGATGACATATTCATAGAGCAATATATGGATGAATCTCCCAATCTATTGTATGAATATGGTAGCTTTTCTTCTTTCAGTTGTCTACCAAAATATGATCTATATGATGATGAATATGCTCCTCAAATCCATATTAACCTTGCAGAGGAAACAAAAGCTATTTTGGCAGAAGATAGAGTTCAGGTTCAACGGCGTGAACCCAGTGATCAGCTTGCCTGTTTCAGCTATGAAGAGGAGGAGGAAAATGCAGAAAATTTTGAAGCTTGCGAACTAACTTTTCCCTTTTGTTTTGAATCTTTTCAGTTTATTAGGGAGAATTATCATGCAGTTAATAATCAAGTCTCAGCGTGCTTTGATACTGACCATCTAGAGGAGAGTCAAATCCTTGCTCATAATGCATTACCTCTAGTTTTGCAGCCCCAAAGTGCCACTGAATATCAGATTGAAGAAGAAGACTTGAAAGCAGCAACATATGATCAAGAAGTCCCAGATGATTCCCTGCCACTTTGTTTTCAGTCATCTGAATTGTTTAAAGAGAAGGAGGAGCAGCAAGTGCAAATCTGTCAAGTGCCATCTGAGCCTGTTTGTAATGAATTGCAATTATCATTCCAGGTTCTGTATAATCCATCTGCTGACAGGTTGAATGATGGAATAAATCAATGCTCTTCTCCATTAGCAGGCTGTAAGGCTCAATATCAAGATGCTGGTGATTTCCCAATTCCAAGGCATGATAGCTATCCTAAACCTTTGTACAGTTGTTTAAATAAGCTCAACAATCGTGTATATATGTTGCAGGTCCCTTTTGTACAATTTCTAGATTCAGCGAAGGAGATCAACAATTCCCTTTTCTTCTCAAAGGTTAACACGACTATATCTGATTGCAAGATCTCCATTTCAAGCACCAACAAGCACAAGCAGCAAAGGTCACTGATCTTTATAATACTTAAGTGGCTGCATTGGCTATTTCATTTCACCTAACCAGCAAAGAAAGTGCTGATTAGAGTAAGTAGGTAGGATTTTGGTTTTTTGTTTGGACAACAACTTGCTGCAGTCGAAGCCCGAAGAGAAGGCCCTAAGCTCCTCAAGTATGCTATCATGTTCATAAATAAAGCAACCAGCAAAGGGAAGTTTTTAGTTTACAGCAAATAGTTGAAGATAAGGCCATCTGACCTGCTGTTCTTGACTTTTCACAAGGAAAAGCCATCCCCAAGTGGAGCCACTATTAGCCTCCTATTACAATAGGTTTCATATTTCATGATTGACAGTGGAAGTGCCAAAAATGTTCATCTTTTCCATGTTGCAAAAGTTCCATTTTTGAAAGATTTCACAGTTAAGGGAAGGCCAAACAACTTAATCTTGGCTTCCCTAGGTTTAAATTGCTCGTTTTAGAAGATAGAGAATAATATCTGTCCAAACTGTTTAATCTTGGCAGATCATTAGATAGGTATAGAAACAAGGGTGCTCAATTGTTTAATCTGAGCCCCTGAAAGAAATAAGGATAGATTTAGATAGGAGGATAGCAAAAAGAAAAGTTGAAAAGCTGGGTTTGCTAGTTCAAGTGCACCCAAACCAAAAAGAAGACAAAATGTTAGGTAAGTAGGCTGGGTAGGTAGTTTTGAGGTTGCAGAATGTTGATTTGTGATCAATTTTGTGTTTCAAAGTGTTAATCTACTTCAGATCACAAGTATAAGGTAATTTTCTCGTGGAGCAGCTGAAGCGAGGCATGTCTAACTTCCCCTTCTTCCTTTACCCAAAATCATTCACTAACTTCCCCTAAAGAGGTCAATATCTGCTTGACATTTCTTAGTTTCATCATCTTTCATATCATTTGCCTAAGTAAAGATCTGCTTTGCTTAAAGGTGCTCATATTCATTCTACAAGTTCTATTTCCCCTTTTTAAACCTAGGATTTCTATCCTTAGCGCTTTCTTCACAAAAATCATATTAACTCCTAAGATTATTATGTAAATCCCCACCTATTTCCCCTTCCCCTTACTAAAATATGTGTAAAATCCCCCTATTATGTATCCCCTCCCTTTTGATTGAAAAATAACCATAAATATTCCCTTGGGAATTACTAAGTTTGCCTGAAACTTGGTAAGAATTGCCTCTCAAACCATCTTCCAAATGCATTAGGACTCATTCCTATGCATAAAATCCCTCTTTTTTATGCTTTGGACCCCTTCCAAAAGCATTAACAACCCTCTTTTTTTGTTATCGGACCCTTCTGATCATATAAAAGCCCCTTTTCGTTATAAAAACCCTCCTCCGATTGGAATTCCCCCCCTCCGACGCGATATCACTGTCAGAGGTGGTAGCAATATTGGCCCTTTACATATATCACACCATTCCCCCTTGCTTCGATGCGATATCACTATCGCATCCGAAGCTATATCGCTATCGGGAGCCTTCCTACCTCATATTTCCATATATCCCACATATGTCCGCTTTTATCGTTTATTGCCTTTTATCGTTAAAATTACTTTTTTCATAAAAACATAAGTTTAACGTTAAACCCTGCTTTACCACAATATTTCCCCTCTATCGCTATATCGCATCACAAGTGCATATGTATATAAAGCCCCACCCCTGGGTTTTCCCCGATAGCGATATTGCGACTTAATGTCAACTGTCTGATCACCCTGCCCATCCACGGCCCATATCTTATCGGCGATCGCCCCATTTCGGCGATCACATATATATAAAGCCCCGCCCCCATGTCCCCGCCGATAGCAAAACGCCGATTTAATCGCAGCCGCCCATTCGGGCCCGCTCATCCAACGGCCCATATTAAGTCGCAGCCCCATATATCGCATCACATTAGGAGGGGCCTTTAACTTTTAAACTGTATTGCTCCAATATTCCAGAGCCAAAATAATATAGAGTGCAGCATATAACAGTGTCGGGTCCGCAAGGGATTGGCACTGTGCGCTCCATTGCCGGAGCCGAAATATTATAAAGAACAGTTTGAAGGGAATTTCGGGTCCGATGACCCATTTTCATTATGAACCCGCCGATAAGAGACTGCCGATGGGCCGGACCCGATATCCATAAAAAAGGAGCCTATAGTACGTCGGGTCCGCGGGGTTCATCGCATTTAGGAGGCATTGTGGTTTGGAGATCCGCCGATCGCCAATCGCCGATTGCGTGCCAACCGTTGGATCTTCCTTCACGTGATCCAACGGCCCAGATTAATTCTCCGCTACAGTAATCGCTCTCGCTTGTTTTTCATTGAAATTCCTTTGTAAAGTGGTTTTTTCTTTTATAAAGGAAAAAGAGGCATTTCTTCATGTTTTTCAATCTATGCCTGCGCGTGCTCCAGTTCAAAGGAAGCTAAGCATTTCTCGGCCATTTTTTATCGCTCCAAGCCCAGATTTTTTCCAGACAACGAGCACAGCCTCAGCAAGCTATCAGTCCACAAATCCTCCACCATTTTAGCAGTAATTCTTCCTTTTTGATCAGATTTTGATCGGCCAAGCGCCGATACTCATCCAAAGCCCACAGAGGTGCCACCACAACTATTTTTGCCATAAAGTGGCAGAAAAGGGGCGATTTGACAGTTAAAGAGTATCAGTGGAGAGAAAAGGCCCCGATTCAGTGTTAAAGTGTATCAGAGTTGCAACAGAGAGTATCAGTTAATGTTTTTCAGTGGAAATCTTTATTTCCAAGGCAGATGAGCAATAAAGGAGCCCCAACAAAGTCAAAGAATATCAGTGATGGAATTTAAAGCCATTAAGGCTCACCAGATCAGAGTTAATGCACATAAGGCCACCTAAGGGCAGCGTTGCAGAAACCAAAGCATAGTTATGGCCAAATGAACAACACAGAGCTCCAAAGGACCCATATGAGCCATTTTTTGATGCTGTTGCCCCCAGCGAAACATTAGATAGATATTTTGGCATTTATTTCAAGCATATGTTAGGTTAAAGACACTTATTGCATCAGATCTGTCTCAGATCTGATTCTTGTAGATATTTTTCTTATTTAAACCACCCTGTGCATTGTTTAAAGGGTTGGTTGGTTGATTTCCTCTTTCAAGACTTGCGCTGTATACGTTGAGAGCTTTTATAATCAAAAAATGTTGGAATGCTTGTTTCTGAACTGCTGGTTGTGGATTTGATGGCTTAAAGAGTATGCTACAGAATTCTGGTGTTTCTACATGACTCAATAAGTCCTTCTTGTATCTGTTTTCAGTTTATATGTGTTTATGCCACCCTTGTTTCACCATCTAAATAGCAGGAAAGAAGAATAGCTTAGAATTTGCGTAGCAGCACTCTATGCTCAATTCCTGTCATTTCTTTATTTTTTCCTCTGAATTAGTGATGAATATGCATAC
Organism: Pinus tabuliformis; assembly: GCA_031772625.1. Taxonomy (NCBI): domain Eukaryota; kingdom Viridiplantae; phylum Streptophyta; class Pinopsida; order Pinales; family Pinaceae; genus Pinus; species Pinus tabuliformis. The sequence continues at coordinate 739,346,861 of CM062805.1, read as the reverse complement.
TTAATTGATCATGTTTAAGCTATTTCTCTCATTTCTGAATGCTGTCTAGGAATTCTTCATTGCTCCTATTTAGCCTTCATCCACTTTCCCCCTTTGGCTGGATGAGAGATCCTTAATTGCCTCTCATCCCCTAACCTCCATCTCATCCTTGTTCCAGTATTTAACATTGTGCCATGTGTAGCTATCATGCTCTGTATTCCCCTCTTCTGCCAAAGAAAACACACCCTTCAGTTCACATTCATTGACTCCATGCCCAATGGTCTGGATTTCTCATCCTTTGCATGCCAACTCTGTTTGAAAACATCAACCATCCCACCAAACTTAAAACAAATCCCTGCACATCATAACTAGCCTAAAATCACCCCAAAACAAAGCTAAATCATAAAAAGAGAGCCCTCTCTGATTGCAGGTAGGCTAGAACTTGCAATCCAAAGATTGGTTTGTGGTTGCCTCGGCTGTATTCTCTTAGGAGTCAAAGGGAACAACCTGAGTGATAATAGGAGTGACATAGGTTTATCAATTTGAAGACACGCTTTCATTGGTTTGACAATAAGAGTTGGCATCTCATTTAGTTAAGTTTTCCTTTCATGATGGTTGAACGCTAAGGTTGTATTTTGTTAAGCTTGGTTTTGATAGCAGATTGAAATTTATTGTGTCCTCTTAATTTCAGACATAGGATTTGGATTTGTCCTTAGTCAAACAAGAAAGATGATTGAAATAGGTTTTTAGTTGGAAATTCTTCTGAGTTGCACCTGAGAGTGAAGCTTATCATAGAGCCCTAAAGATTAAAGTTCCCTTTGAAAAGCTTAGTTTCAAGTCTACTTGCCTTTCGAACATGCTTGAAGTAAATTAGGATTTGATAAAAAACTAAACCTTGGAAGTTAGGAAGACTATATCTGAAATAATGAAAATATTTTAAGAAATATCTTGCATCCAGTGAAATAATGCGAAGGAAAGAGTTTTGTGAGGAAATACTGATCTGACATGGTTCGGGAATCTCATCAAGATTGTGAGAACTTGACATAACCATAAACACAATTTGAAGTTCCTCAACTCCCTAACAAGTTCTAGAACTTTAAAAGATGGGTAACTACATTTTGAGAATTAAGTCAAATCGCAAATTGCATGTGGATAGTTACTATCATTTGAATCAATAAAATCACTATTATCTGGATGGCATCCATCTACATCACTGATTTGATCATATTTTACAACTTCAACAAAAATATTACCCAAGTGATGATATTCTTCTAATTGAACATCTAAGGATGGATAGATTGGACCAATCTCATGAGTAACCTAAATAGAAGAATTTTCTTCATGCAAGATTGAAAATGATAAGGAATGGAATGGATACTCGATGAACTCATTTCCCTTTTCTTCATCATGGATAACTCACTACCTTGTGTCAATCCAAAATCCCACTGATTACATGATAAACTTGAAGAGAATGGAGTATCTTCATCATTAATTAATGAATTACAAACAATAGGGCACAAGGGATAGTTAGTTGAAGAATAAGTTTCCATAAGACAATCTCCTTTAACCAAATCAGATTTAAGATCTAAAATTTTCAAGTTAAAGTATTCTTGAGAAAGCAAAAGATCAGTTGGTGCACTTGGGCATTCATCATCATATATATTAGTGGAGTCATCATCATCACAATGATGGTTTCTCAAGACTTTAGATGGGTTAGGAAAATTGGCTTCACTTGATTTATTTTCTATACTAGTAGACTCTAAATCGGCCAAGAATAGAGGAAAATCTTTACATGGAGGACTTTTAAAAAGAGAATAAAGATCAAAAGAATCTTCACCTTTATGTTCTTCTATTTGTAAAATTCGACTACCTTGCACCTGATGATTTTTTAGATTAGGAAGAGATTGATCAAGAAGATCAAGGGGCAAGGGATCATGAGAAACAAATGATAGAGGATGAAAAGTGTCTAATCATATTTAAGACTAAGTTTATGAGTTTTAATATCATCTAAAAATACCAAGGGTTTAGCATTCACCTTAGGCTCCATGAACTACTCCCAATATTTCCTCCATCAGATCTAAATCGTGGAAAGTGTATGAAGGTTGAAGAGACGGATCAACAATTTGATTTCCAGATTTCCCAACTTCAACATTATCACCAAGAGGCACCCAAATTGGTTTTGAAAGAGTAGGACAAGGAACAAAAGGAATAGTAAGTTCCTCCTCTGAAATTAGAGGTGTCTCATGGTTTTCAAAAGTTGAGGGAGCATAAACTTTCAGGGGTTTAGGTTCATAAACTTTCTTTTAAACAAATCCCAATCTGTATATTCTCTAGGAATCTCATAAAGTAGGTGAAAGAACATATTAGAAAAGTCCTCAATTGACTCATCAAGGTTCATTCTTAGTTGATTAATCATTTTAAGAATATCTAAGTAATCATACATATCAAAGGCTTGATGAAGCTCCTTGAGGAATTGTTCAATTGAATGAAGGAAGAAAATGGCAAGGTATGACACCATCAGTTATGTTGACCATCAAGAGTGAGGAGGAAGATCACACAAGCAACATCTTCACAATTGATTTCATAAGATTCACAAAACTTGAAAAATTGAATATTTGCTCGGTTATGGATGTATCACTCTCGCCATCAAAATTTAACTGGGACAAGTTATAGAGAGGTTCCTCTGGGATTAGAAATCTAAAATCATATTTATTAGAAAAAAACCCTAGGAGTATGATTTGAAGAAATTCCATTTAAGATAAGAGATTCAAAACAGACTCAATGCGCATATCTTGTCATTTGGTCCTCCTTCTAGCGCTAGAATGTTGACAGTGTTGGATTGTTGGGAAAGGGTCCCTTGGGGTCAATTTTTGGTACTTACTTTTTGTATAGTTGTAAAGTCTCCATGATTTGTGGAAGCAAAGTGCGAAGGTAACAATATTCAAAGGGGATTTAGTCCCTTAGGTTGTTAGGAGATAAGAAGTTTTGAAACCCGTCCATGGTTCGCGGACCATGGTATTGTAAAAGCAAAGGATATATATAGAAGGGTCATAGCGAGTCTAGGAGAAATCTAATTAATAGAAGATCATTGTTTGGAAAAGTAAGCTAAGGTAGGAAAGTTTGTTTCTTGTACTTAGGCAAAGGGGAAGGCTCTTGCAGCTGAGTGTGGAGAGACCTTGGTAAGTCCGTAGGCTGAGTGCACGGGCCTCTACAACTGAGTGCACAGGGAAGAAGATTTTTTACTTGAAAGAACACATCTAGTAAAGACAATTTTGATCCATAAAGTGTGTATCTGTGTATCTGTATTTACTTCCACAATTTTTGTATTTTCGCTCTGTATCTAAAATTATATGAATGAATGATTATCTTATGCACGAAAGTAGTAGATCAATATGATTTATTGATGTTAGGAATTTTTAAAGACCTTCGAGAAGTTATAGATGTTGTTGATATGAATTACTGTAATTATCTATGTCGGAAGGGTTGGGGTTCGCGAAGACAAAAATAAGCCCTAGAAGTCGCAGGAACCCATCACACATACCTCTGGATGAAAAAACTCAGTTTTGTCATCCCCCAACACTGCTTCGGGTGAGACTGTAGCCTGCTTTACATGGGATGTTGCCGAAAGGGACAACGGATTAGGGTTTTGTTGGTTGGTGCAGCTAACTTTGAACCTGGGTCAGGACACATCTAGGCCACAAATGGTTATGTTTCCAGGACCGAGATCTATCTAAGGAATGTGTGATAAGTGGTTCCCCACTAAGAAATAAATTGAAAAGTGGATAGATCAGAAACTGCACACATTTGCAGCTTGAGAGAACAGGAATCCATGTCTATCGAAGGAAGAGTGGATGAATAGATACCTATTCACAAATGAACATGAGATATTCTTCTACTCTTTCCCCTACGAATTGCACGAGTGGCTGTCCAAATTGGCAGATAGTCAGGGTACGTGGAAGCTTGACAGCCCTATTGTGTGGACCCCAGAACTAGTGAAGTGCTTGGAGGCTTGAGAAAACAAAATCGCACGGGATGTCGACCAATGGATCGATAGTATTATGGGAGGATTCATTACTCAGTTTGCGATTGATATGTCCACCAGTTATAGTGAAGCAGCGCGTAGGTTTTTTGAGGGACCGAAAGGTAAGTACTTGAAATCCCTGAAAACCTAGATCAAGATGTTATTGTGTGAAAAGAGGGTTATGCCTTTAAATTGATGTTTGGGACTACACGAAGTGGGAGAGAATTCAGAAGGAATGTAGATTCAGGCTTTGAATATAGTGCATTGTTAGGATTGTCTGATAGTGATGACAAAGGTAGTATTTTGAGAACCCAACGAAGCGTGCTGCAAATTGTAAGACAGGGTATCACAGGGATACATCATCCATCCACTTCACCTTCGCCTCCACCTCCACCCCACACACCTACACCTTAGCCTCCACCTCCAACTCCATCATTTAACATGGAAAACATGATGAAGATGAATGTATTTAAGGATCTGGGGATTGAAGACCCTAAGCAATTTTATTAAGTTGCAGATGTTGTATGGAAGGGACAAAAGATTACTGATAACGATATGAAGAAAGCGCTGCTAGTCACAGTGTTACATGACAGAGCACTGAGTTGGTATATCAATTTTTTCTTAGGTAAACGGAATGCGATTATGCTAGAAACCCAACAAGTACTGAACAATGAGTTTAAGAAACCCAAATCACAAGCTCAGTCAGTAACAAAATTTAAAGGGATTCAACAAAGAGTGAAAAAGTCTGCATGGGACTTTGATCAAGTATTGAAGTGTCTGATTCAACAAACTAACATGATGAACATAGATGATCAACAAAGAGATTGGTACATTTCTTCACTCCTACCTCACGTGAGATTACCACTGTCGCAACATAAAATAGGAATGCAAGCTGAAGCCCTTGAAATTTCCATGAGATTAGAGGCTTCACCTGTGCAGGATACGAATATGGGGGTACAACAGATTCAGTCACAACTAGACTACCTACACATGGAGTTACAGAGCCTTAAGAGGGGAAAGGAAGTCGAGCCTGAGGTGCACGCGAAAGTTTGGTGCTTGAAGATGAAAGGCCATGGTCATGATAAGGACCATTGCCTAGTCTATCAAAATTACCTTATTAGGGAAGTTCAGGTCCCCCTGAAGCCAGAAAATACCGCTAGGTCGAGTACAGGAGTAGCCTTATGGTGCATTATCTGTCAAATATTTGGGAAACACATGACTGATAATTGTCATCTCTTGTAGAAGTTTGTGCAAACTCTGCAATAGCTTTTCTGCACTTTTTGTGAATCGGTCGGGCATGATGAGCGCAACTGTCGAAGCTATGAACTGATGATGGAGTAGACCCATACATATAGGATGCAAGAAGAAAATCGGCGTCAAGTTAGGGCACGGGTGCAGTGCATGGAGGATTCCAAAGCCGAGGAAGAGGATGAGGAGGAGAAGTTGGAAGGGGTCGCAAACAGGTTATTTGTTACAATTATGGAGAGGCATGATCCAAATGGATCCAAGAATGCCCTCTAAGTCTTCATGAATCTATTAAAAAAAATCATGCCAAAGCCAAAAATCCCTTAAAGGATCAAAAACAGCGAAAGAGGGACACCCTTAGTGGGGTAGAGAAACACTATCGAGAGGCCCAAAACCCGTGAAATCAATTAAAGGTCAGGCGGAATAAGTGATACATAGTAAACGTCCGATGTGGCTGATCAACAGTCTAGATCGAATCGGTAATCAAAATCGGCGGTGACCTTCGGTAGAGATCGACGGGATCCACATGAGTCTTGCGACTGTGATCGACAGATCGCTATCGGCGGTGGCTATCGGCAAAGCCCGCATAAGAGTTGTGACTGCGATCAGCGGGGAACTTATAAGTGATGCGATAGCGATTGTCAGGGTCAACGAGGACTGTCGATCAAGTGCGTAGATCAACGACCCGCACTGCATCGCCAGATCGCAATCGACAGATCCACAGGAGTGGGGTTATGTGTATATAATTATATGCGAACCGATGGATGGACCCGATGAGATTATGAGCCAAATTGCAGGGATTTTGAAGTCCACCAAACACTATGTTTTGATGTGTTTTTGCAGTTTTGTTTTTTAAATGAAATGCGAAAGGGGAGAGCGCCGATGCGATAAGCTAGAACCAAAAGGGTACCTTAAGGCTATTACATATGATTTCAAGTCTGGGGAAGAGCCTTTTCCAATGCATTCTCGCGATTTTAAAGGTATTTATGAAATAGAGGGACAGAGCCATTGCGATAAGCGACAGTGACCGATAGGCGGACCTGATAGGGAAATGAAGTGTATTGAAGGACTTTTGAAGTCTGACATATCATGTTTTGGCGAAATTCTCTATTAGAGTGCATTCCCACTGTCGAAACGAAGCGCGGTAGTTTCAGAGGTTCCATAGGCCCAAGGCATTCTTACGTTACAGAAACGGTGGCCACCTCCCCTTTGGGACGTTAAGCGATGATTGCATAACGCTATAAGAGGGGTTCGAAGTGGGCAAGAGGCCGGGGAGACTGAGAGTTGAGGATATAAAACAAGTAGGCAATGCGGTTGGCTTTAAGAGCCATAGACAGAAAGAAAACAGGCAGGCAGTGTTGCAAGCATATGCGAGACAGAGTTTAGAGCAGATTGAGAGCTGTGTGGGAGTCTGTGTACTCGGAGGAAGCTTGAGGGATTCAAGTGAAGCTCTTGTTATTGTAATCTATTTGTGTGTGAGGCTAAATTTGAGCTCACTATTGTAAACAAAACTCTACTTGAGGACATAATAGAGAGGCCACCACTAAAGGTTGGACTAGGGGATGTAGCCCATGAGTATTGGGTGAACTCCTTATTAAATTTTTTGTGTCATATGTTATCTATTATGTTTGTTTACTGCTTCATAGTCTGTGCATTTTGCAATCTTATCGATCCATTGCATATAATGACATAGACTAATCCATGCACATAAGTATGTAATACCTTATTAATTTTCTTAGATCTCATTTCCAGATCAAGTGGTATTAGAGATTTAGGTTGCTAAGGTTAGACAAGATTGTGCTGGGTTGTTTGTGAATGATAACTAGATCAAACCTTAAATTAGAAAAAGGAGAATTGGTTGAATCTAACCCAAAAATTGGTAGAGTCTATCCTAAGAGGAAAATGACAGAGGAAATTCCCTTGGAATCAGGCTCTCAATTCATGGACAGCTTCATGACCATGAGAGCCATGGTAGAGGAAATGTACCGAGAATTTAAGAAAGGTCGAAGTGAATATTCTTCTACTTCCAAACAAGACAAAGGAACATAAGAATCTCTTATAGATGGCCATTTTGAAGGTAAAGGGAAAGGAATAGAGGTTCCTCTGCCCACACCTCCTGACAGCCCTGAAAATAAAAGGAAGAAAACATCTTTGATTAAATTAGATGTTAAATTTGATTTTCCAATATATGATGGAGAATTAAATGCAGAGAAGTTAATAACTGGATTAGGCAGATTGATGTGTATTGCAGGGTGCAGAGCATTGACTCAGACAGAAGTAAGATTCAGCTAGCCAGCCTACGCCTTGGAGGAACTGCCTTGGTATGGTGGGAAGGTAGAACACAAGCTGACTTGAAGAAGCATGGTAAAATTCTTTCTGTCTGGAGTGAATTTGTTTCTACAATTAAAAAACAATTCTATCCACTAGCTTATATGTGGCAAGCTATGATGAGTTGGAAAAATCTTTGTGAATTAAAAGGGCAAAGTGTACAAAGTTACACCTCAGAGTTTAGAAAGAGAGCTTTGATTCTAGGCATTTCCTTAGACTCACCTAAAACTTTGCTGAAGTATATAGGTGGTCTACACAGTTATTTAAGACATACCATTCTCATGTTTAACCCTACTAGCATAGATGAGGTATCTATTCAAGCTACATATCTAGAGGCTAGAGGCAAGAATGTGAACCTAGAGATTGGGGGATCATCAAAACCCACTGCAAGCAAAAACAAGGAAAAGAGGAAGTAGAAATGGAAAGAGAGGAAGGTAAATACTGTACAAAGGGCCAAACCTTCATGCACTCACTACAAGAAGGATGGACATGATGATGAACATTATTGGTATTTGCATCCGGAGCTAAAACCGAAGAAGTTCGATGGAAAGAAGAAGAAGACTACTGCTGCCATGCAAAAATATTTGGGGTCAGACTCAGGTGATGAAACAACAATTGCAGCCACAGGTATAAAAGGTAAAAATTCTGAAGCATTTACTAGTAATTCTGCCCAAACTATTGATAGTGAAGAAAATGAGGGAAGAAGACATGAGATTTTTCACATTAGAGTTATTTCCAAGCATCAAAAGATTGATACTTTGTTTGATAGTGGCTCACAAGTAAATTTAATTTCTAAAGCAATTGTAAAGAAATTGGGACTGCTAACCACACCTCATAAGAAGCCATATCCATTAGGTTGGGTATGTGATAAAGCAAAACTATAAGTGACTAGACAATGTAAACTTAGGTTTTCTTTTGGGTCAGCATTTGTGGATGAGGTTGAGTTAGATATTGTTCCCTTGGATATATGTGGGATTGTTTTAGGAAGTCCTTACTTGTATGGTAGAAAAGCCATATTCTATAGAGCTGAAAATAAGTATCAAATCGTTAAAGATGGAATTGAATATATTATAAGAGCTCATAAACTCAAGAATAATTATACTCTCATAAACTCAGGGCAGAGGAAAATAATTGTAAAGTCATGCAAACAATTTTTACTGATGGTTGTAAAGGAAAAGAAACCTGAAAAAACCAATATATTTGAGGGTTGTGAGGCTAAACAACAAGATGTTTTAGAAAAGGTCGTTTTCGAATATGATATATTATTTCAAGAACCTAAAGGTCTGCCACCAAAAAGGGAAATTGTACATGATATTAATTTGCAGCAAGATACTCTGTTGCCTAACATCGGAATGTATAGGTTATCCGCTTTAGAGAATACAGAAATCAAGAAGTAGGTACAGGAGCTACTCGAGAAAGGGTTGATAACACCAAGCACATCACCATGTGGATCTCCAATCGTGTTGGTGAGAAAGAAGGACGATTCGTGGAGGATGTGCATTGATTACCGAGCACTGAATAAAATAACGATCAAGAATTGTATCCCCTTCCTCACATAGATGATCTATTGGATCAGCTGAAAGAGGCTATTTACTTTTCGAGGTTGGACCTATGTAGTGCTTACCATCAAGTCAGAGTAGTAGAGCAAGATGCATGGAAGACTACTTTCAAAACAAAGAAAGGGTTGTATGAATGGCTAGTTATGCCTTTTGGCTTAACTAATGCTCTTGCCACTTTCATGAAAATAATGAATGATGTACTCAGGCCTTTTATTGATGATTTTGTAATTGTAAATTGAGATGAAATTCTTGTATTCAGTAAAACATCGGAAGAACATTTAAAGCATGTGAAGCAGACTCTAGATGTTTTGAAAAATGAAAATCTCTATGTTAAATTATATAACATGAATTTGGTAAAACATCTTTGAATTATTTGGGTCATATTGTAGGGGGTGGTGAATTGAAGATAGATCCCTCTAAGGTTGCAGTCATTGTAAACTGCCCTAAACCCAAGTCTGCTGCAGAAGTTAGAAGCTTCCTAGGGGAAGCACAATATTGGACAAAGTTTATTGCTAACTTTTCCTTAATTGCAGCTCGTTTATTGCTAACTTTTCCTTAATTACAACTCCCTTACATGCTTTGACAGGATTGAACAAGGTGTTTCAGTGGGGAGGCAAACAACAAAAAGCCTTCAACACCTTGAAAGAAAAAATTATGCCTTTTGGCTTAACTAATGCTCTTGCCACTTTCATGAAAATAATGAATGATGTACTCAGGCCTTTTATTGATGATTTTGTAATTGTAAATTTAGATGAAATTCTTGTATTCAGTAAAACATTGGAAGAACATTTAAAGCATGTGAAGCAGAATCTAGATGTTTTGAAAAAGGAAAATCTCTATGTTAAATTATATAACGTGAATTTGGTAAAACATATTTGAATTATTTGGGTCATATTGTAGGGGGTGGTGAACTGAAGATAGATCCCTCTAAGGTTGCAGTCATTGTAAACTGCCCTAAACCCAAGTCTGGTACAGAAGTTAGAAGCTTCCTAGGGGAAGCACAATATTGGACAAAGTTTATTGCTAACTTTTCCTTAATTGCAGCTCGTTTATTGCTAACTTTTCCTTAATTATAGCTCCCTTACATGCTTTGACAGGATTGAACAAGGTGTTTCAGTGGGGAGGCAAACAACAAAAAGCCTTCAACACCTTGAAAGAAAAAATTATGCCTTTTGGCTTAACTAATGCTCTTGCCACTTTCATGAAAATAATGAATGATGTACTCAGGCCTTTTATTGATGATTTTGTAATTGTAAATTTAGATGAAATTATTGTATTCAGTAAAACATCGGAAGAACATTTAAAGCATGTGAAGCAAACTCTAGATGTTTTGAAAAAGGAAAATCTCTATGTTAAATTATATAACGTGAATTTGGTAAAACATATTTGAATTATTTGGGTCATATTGTAGGGGGTGGTGAACTGAAGATAGATCCCTCTAAGGTTGCAGTCATTGTAAACTGCCCTAAACCCAAGTCTGGTACAGAAGTTAGAAGCTTCCTAGGGGAAGCACAATATTGGACAAAGTTTATTGCTAACTTTTCCTTAATTACAACTCGTTTATTGCTAACTTTTCCTTAATTACAGCTCCCTTACATGCTTTGACGGGATTGAACAAGGTGTTTCAGTGGGGAGGCAAACAACAAAAAGCCTTCAACACCTTGAAAGAAAAAATTAGTACAACACTAGTACTAGCATTGCCAAATCTTCAACAACCATTTGAGATCGAAACAGATGCCAGTGATTATGCCATGGGAGCAGTGTTGATGCAACATGGTAAACCCATATGCTACCATTCTGAGACTTTTAATTATGCAATAGTTAATTATCCTACATATGATAAAGAATTGTATGCATTAGTTCAGAGTGTGAAAAAGTGGAAACATTACTTAATGGGCAAAAAAACAATTATACATACTAATCATCAACCACTTCAATATTTACACTCACAAAATAAATTGCAGCAATCAAGACACTATAGGTGGATGGGTTTCCTACAACAGTTTCATTTAGTCATCAGATAAAAAAAGGGCATACACAATAAAGTTGCAGATATGTTGTCCAGACAAATTATAAATGCATCTACTATACTTAAGCATAACTCAGTAATGCATGAAAGCTACATTGAACAATATGCTCAAGATATAGACTTTAAATATGTATATGCAGCTTTAAGTAATGGCAAAAAGGTAGAAGAATTTGATTACTATGTTAAAGACCGACTCTTGTATCACTTGGGAAAGCTATGTATTCCACAAACATAGAGGATTAATATAATTGGGGAAGCACATACTTCTTTGATATCAGGTCATCTTGGTGTAAGAAAAACAATTACACAACTACAATGATACTTCTATTGGCCAAAAATGCATGAAACAGTTTCTAGATATGTAAGAGGGTGTACCATGTGTGCTAAAAGCAAGCCCAACAATAGAAACCTAGGCTTGTACACTCCACTGCTAGTCCCTTCCCATCCTTGGGAAAGTGTTTCCATGGACTTTGTTGGAGGACTGCAAAAATCTAGAAATGGTCATGACTATTTATACGTTATTGTAGACAGGTTCAGCAAAATGTGTATTTTAATACCTTGTAATAAGCAAATTACAGCTAAACAAACAACGAAATTGTTCTTTCAGCATGTCTGGGTTAATTTTGGGTTACCCACTTCCATAGTATCAGATTGAGACTCCCGATTTGTTGGGAATTTTTGGTCAAGTCTGTGGGAATTAATGGACACCAGACTGAAGAAAAGCACAACCTTTCATCCACAAACAGATGGCCAAACAGAGGTGGTCAACAAGACAGTGATCCAATTGCTTAGGGGTTATTGCAACAAGCATCCCAAGCTTTGGGATGAACATTCATGTTATGTGCAACATGCTTACAACCATGCTAAACATTATTCTACACAGAGATATCCTTTTGAGACTTGTTTTGGTTTTATACCAAGGTCTACCTTGGATTTTGTCTTTGAAAAAGATATAGCAGTTGTTGGAAACAATGATGTGGATAAAGTAACTAGATTCATTGAACATATCCAAGAGATTCACCAGGCAGTGCAGGAACAGCTGGAAAAGAGCCAAGCCAAATACAAGGCAAGGCATGATAAACACCGGGTGGAGCACAACTTCCAAGTTGGCGATCAAGTATGGCTATATATCAGCAAGGACAGAATGCAAGGTGAAGGAAAGAAGCTGAAACCAATAAGGTATGGGCCTTTTAAGATACTTGAGAAAATTGGTGAGAATGCTTTCTGCCTTGATCTTCCAGTATACATGCAAATCTATTCAGTAGTAAATGCAGAAAATTTAAGGTTGTTTGAACCTTCTTTAATTGAAGGTCCTGAAGAGAAAAGTCAATTTCCTTCCATTGATGATCTGTTGCTTGAATACCTCAATGAGTTGTAGGAAGATAAAGTTCTGGACAGGAAGGTGAGGACAACACGCAAAGGAGATGTCGAGTACCTAAGAGTAGGACTCAGAGGTTCAAAACCTAGCAATGCAAAATGGATAGAGATTGGAAAAGTGAGGCAGCAATATCCTCACTTGATTGATGCTTGAAACCCAACTTTTGGTGATCCAAAAGCCTTTTTCAGTGGGAATGCGTGATCCAAATGGATCCAAGAATGCCCTCTACGTCTTCATGAATCTATTAAAAAAATCACGCCAAAGCCAAAAATCCCTTAAAGGATCGAAAACAACAAAAGAGGGACACCCTTATCGGGGCGGAGAAACACTATCAGGAGGCCCAAAACTCGTGAAATCAATAAAAAGAGACGCTGAATAAGTGATGCACAGTAACCATCCGATCTGGCCGATCAACGGTCCAAATTGGATCAATAACCGCAATCGGCGGTGACCTTCGGCAGAGATCGACGGGATCCACATGAGTTTTATGACTATGATCGGCGGATCGCTATCAGCGGTGGCTATCGGCGCTATTGTAAAATCCCACATAAGAGTTGCGATTGCGATCGACGGGGAACTTATAAGCGATGCGATAGCGATTGGCGGGGTCAACGAGGACTGTCGATCAAGCGTGTAGATCGACAGCCCGCACTGCATCGCCAGATTGCAATCGGAAGATCCATAGGAGCGGGGGTATGTGTATATACTTATATGCGATCCGATGGACTGACCCGATGAGATTATGAGCTAGATTGCAAGGATTTTGAAGTCCGCCAAACGCTATGTTTTAATGTATTTTTGCAATTTTGTTTGTTAAACGAAATGCAAAAGGGGAGAGCGCTGATGCGATAAGCCAGACTCGAAAGGGTACCTTAAGGCTATTACATACGATTTCAAGTCCGGGGAAGAGCCTTTTCCAATACATTCTCGTGATTTTAAAGATATTTATGAAATAGAGGGACAGAGCCATTGCGAGAAGCGACAACGACCGATAGGGAAATGAAGTGTATTGAAGGACTTTTGAAGTCTGACATATCATGTTTTAGCAAAATTCTCTGTTAGAGTGCATTCCCACTGTGGAAACAGAGCATGATAGTTTCAAAGGTTCCAGAGGCCCGAGGCATTCTTACGTTACGGAAATGGTGGCCACCTCCCCTTTGGGGCATTAAGCGATGATTTCATAATGCTGTAAGAGGGATTCGAAGCGGGCAAGAGGCCGAGGAGACTGAGAGCCAAGGATATGAAACGAATAGGCAGCACGGTTGGCTTTAAAAGCCACAGACAAAGAGAAAACAAGTAGGCAGTGTTACAAGAAAATGCGAGACAAAGTTTAGAGCAGATTGAGAGCTATGTGGGAGTCTGTGTACTCAGAGGAAGCTTGAGGGATTCAAGTGAAGCTCTTGTTATTGTAATTTGTTTGTGTGTGAGGCTCAAATTGAGCTCACTGTTGTAAACAAAACTCTGCTTGAGGACATAATAGAGAGGCCACCACTGAAGGCTGGACCAGGAAATGTGGCCCAGGAGTATTGGGTGAACTCCTTATTAAATTTTCTGTGTCTTATATTATCTATTATGTTTGTTTACTGCTTCATAGTCTGTGCATTTTGCAATCTTATCGATCCATTTCATATAATGACATAGAATAATCCATGCACATAAGTCTGTAATACCTTACTAATTGTCTTAGATCTCATTTCCAGATCAAGGCAGGTCATTTTGCACGTGACTGTTAGAATATGATGCATTCCTCTTGTCAGTATTGCCGAAAGTTTGATCATGCTATAGAAGATTTCCTTATATTGATAACAAAGATGCAAGAAAAGAAAGCTCAAACACCTATGCAAAATATTCAAATGATGAGAGCGGAGCCTCGCGAAGAGGAGCCTAGCATCAATATTGTGACACGAAGCAGTATAGCCACTGGAGATGATAAGGGGAAGTAGCTAGAGGTTGAGGGATGGGTACGCAAGGCTGCTGAGAAGGAAGTTGGGTTTGATCTAAACCGTGCAAAGGAAACCTTCATGGAAGCTAAAAAGAGCTTCGCAAAAGTCTCTACATCGTGAAGTCAGAAGAAGTCTAGCAGCAACAATAGCGCACAAGATGTAGATCCTTCATTGTTAGTAACATTTTAGAAGACTTGTATGAAGCTTTTACGGGATAGAAGGGTGGTAGAAGGGCTACAGGAGCTCATTGATAATTGTACAGGTAAGATTCAAACTCCTCCAGAATAGTGCACAATATGCAAGGTGGGTAAAAGAAAGACGTGCGCGTAGTATGCAAAGTGGACAAAAGCAAGAAGTGTGCATAGTATGCAAAGTGGGCAAAAGCAAGAAGTGCGCAGGTTGTGAGATGAGACTAATTGCGTAAGTTGGGGATTATGAGATGGACCAGGTAATTCTGGATCTAGGATCTTATGCAAATGTTCTGCTGAAGCAAACATGGGAAAGAATGGGGAGACCTGCATTACAATGGTCTCATATCTAGCTAAGTATGGCAAACCAATAAAAGATCATTCCTATGGGATGCCTGTATGGGGTTACGATAGATATTGAAGGAGAAAGCACCCTAGATGATTTTGAAGTAATTAAGATAGTTGATGATAGTAACCATTACCCTGTTCTCCTATGCATTGATTGGGCCTTTGATATGGAAAAAATTATTAATCTTAAGAAGCACAGGATGACGTTCGAAAGAAAGGAGCTCTGAGTCATTGTTCCATTGGATCCAACTGAAGGTGTGCGATATACGAAACTGGTCTGTGATTATAAGAAGAGGACGATCTTGACTAAATCTATAAGATCATTGTGCGTGATGAGGACTAGATCAACCATACCATGGATGGACGATCGCTTGGGATAAGGATAGTTCCTACACTTTAGATTCTGATGAGGAGCTGGAGCATTGGTAGAACCGATTACACGAAGTCTCCTCGTTGCGCTGTAACATGTTGACGAAATTGCTTCGCTGCATATCTACTAAGGTACGAAATTTAACTTATTATTATGGGTTAGAAGATGTTAATTTGTTTTTGGATAAGTTTGAAAGGGATGTGCCAGAAGCACATCGGTTCTAGGTGCTAGATTTGGCACTACAAGCTACGCCTTCCCATTTGTGGGGTACGCATAAGGAAAACTTTTCCGATTGGAAAGAATACCGAGAATGATGAAGTTGAGGTTTGGGTATGCCAATACCCTTATGATAGAAAAATACATAGGGAAGGACAAACCACGTGAAAATTTGGCACAATGGACTCGAGCATGGGGAGAGGAACCATTGTTGGAATGGGTTCACATCTTTTGTCATACTTTGGATACCATCCCAATGAACTGGTATCTGGAAACTGAGTTGCGACATGGGACAATTGATTGGGATATCCTAAAAGAAAGTTTCTTGTTGACGTTTAGCTTTGAAGATGGTTTTGAGTGTATTGCTGAGGTGCTCTAAGAAATCAAAGCTGCGATTTTCAAAACACCTGAGGAACCAGTAGCATGGGTTCAACTAGATTGGAATACCTAGTTGCACAGTGCGCTAGAATGTTATAATGTGACTACAAAAGAAAGCGATGATGACCCCAGAAACATTATTATTCTCGAGTTCGAAGGACAACACGAGGTCAAGGGACCTAAGGCAGCAATCTCCGACATATTAGAGCCTTTAAAGTCTATGTAGGTAAATATTGGATTGGACGTGCAGCCGAATTTTTCTAAGATAGGTGATTATTGGGATGAAGATATAGTTGATAAGGTTATAGATATGTTGTGCAAGTATGAAGACTTGTTTCCCACCAATTCTCTAATCTAAAGGGGATAGTAGGGGATTTGGGCGTCATGAAGATTACTTTGAAGCTATACACGAAGCCTGTAAAGCAGCACCCCTACTGATTAAATCCCAAGTATAAGGAAAAGGTGCACAAGGAGTTGGATAAGATACTAGAAGCTCGAATCATTGAACTGGTGGACGAATCAGAATGGGTAAGTCCCATGGTAGTCCAAGAAAAGAAGCAGTAGGATGAAATTCGTATATGCATAGACCTGAGGAAGTTGAATGATGTGTGTGTCCATGATCCATTCCCTACGCGATTTACAAATGAGGTGCTAGAAAATGTTGGAGGGCAGGAATCCTACTCGTTCATTGATGGGTTCTCTCAAGGTACCATCAGATCAAGATCACGTCGGAGGATCGAAGTAAGACCACCTTCATGATGGAATGGGGTTATTTTCAATATATGGTAATGCCTTTTAGGCTGAAGAATGCACCTGCGATATTTTCAAGAGTAGTAATTGCGGCTTTTAAGGAATTTATCCACAAATTTTTACAAGTCTACTTTGATGGTTGGACCGTATTTTGGTTGGTAAAGTGCCATGTAGCTAGTATGTGCCTTATACTGGATACCTATTGAAGACATCAGATTGCCCTTAAATTGAAAAAGTGAATCTTCTGTGTACCTTATGGAATATTGTTGGGTCATGTGGTTTGAAAGAAAGGATTGATGGTAGACCCTGCCAAGATAACTTTCATTGTTAATTTGGAAGCCCTGAAGAACGTAAAACAGTTGTGCGCAACATCCATACAAGGTATTATAGTAAGTTTATCAAAGAATACGTGCAAATAACTGTGCCAATGGAGAGGTTGTTGAAGAAGGACGCAACATTTTGCTTGGACGAAGATTGCCAAAGCAGTTTAGGCATTTTGAAGGTGAAAATGGTCAACGCGCCCATTCTGGTGTTCTCGGATTGGAAAAAGGAGTTTCATGTTCATGTGGGAGGGGACGTGGAGCAGGAAACCCCCTTCATGGTAAAGAAGCGACATAAGCAGACATCCATGGGGCTGTGTAAGAAATAGAAGTCTGACCGAGCAGCCGGGGTGACCCCTTTAATCCTTACTGAGGGGGACTTGGATGAGATCGATGACATGGTCCAGGACACCACGACTGACCTTTGGAGCCATTTTGAGGAAAAGTACCAGCATGTGCTGGGAAAGGTTCAACAAGACCTGCGTGAGTTGCAGGTCCAAACAGGTAGAGTACATGCGAGCATGGGACAGGCAAGCGGGGTGCAAGTGAGCTTGCATCAAGCGAGCGTGTCTGTTCTTGATATGGAAAAGACTTTGGATCTCTATGTAATTCAATTACCAAATGGAGCCCTGCACACTGAGACAAAAGAGGCCAACGTCCATGTATTGCAGTTCAAGAATCTGGGCCTCAACCTGGCAACACTCCCTATCCAGACCATGCATGAGCTTCACCAGGGGGTATCTGATGAGTTAAGAATTAGGAAGTAGCGCGCGCTGCTAGTTATTAGTGAAGTGAAAACAAACAAACAACATATCTTTGAAGAGAAGGCGCAAACGCTAAAATAGAAAGAGGAAATCACTGCGCGAAGCCAGCAATTAGAAGCAGCCATTACACAGTCTTGCAATTAGCTTCCAGAACTTAACATTTCGGTTGAAGTAGCTTCCATGAAAAAGATCCAAGAGCTGGTCATGGCAGTGAAAGAGTCTAGGGACGAAATCAACAGAGTTTAGTTTGAACTGCAGTTACAAATATCAGAGCTGCAATTGAAGTTGCAGCCTACGACTCCTCCAGAGGTTTGAGAGCAGCACAAAGCTGTTATCAAAGAGGGCATGACCACTTTAGAAGACACAGTCAAGGGTTGCACCGAATTGTTTGAGTGGGCCATGGATTTATGGACTTCCCTAAAGGAGGACTTGACTTTGCAGATGATTGGCGTGGACAACAGGTAAAAACAAAGGAAGTTTGATGAGATCCGATCGACAGTGCAAACACTGGTGCCAGTGCAACATTTATGTGGTTGCAGGAAGGCAAGTTGATACAAAATGAGATTGATGAGTTGCGCTGCAAGGAAGAAATTCTTGCTGCATGAACAAAGCCATGGATGGATGAGGCTAGCCAGTTGACTCTATCAGTACAGAGTAAACTTAAGGGCATGCAACAGACTCAGAGGACCATGGGCCTCACGGTGGAAGGCCCAACTATCAAAAAATTGGTCGAGGAAGTGCAGCAGGTTTCTACACAGGGAACAATTGATCTGCAAGTTTGAACTTGGAGTTCCGCAAACCCCAAGCAAAGATCGAAGCACCAACCGAGTGACTCGAGGACGAGTCACAAAATTGTGTTGGGGGCCTGTTGGGATAGGGTCCCCTGGGGTCAAGTTTTGGTACTTACTTTTTGTATAATTGTAAAGTCCCTGCGATTTTTGGAAGCAGAGTGTGAAGGTAATAGGAGTCAAAGGGGCTTTAGTCCCTTAGGTTGTTAGGAGATAAGAATTTTTTAGACCCGCCCATGGTCCACGGACCCTGGCATTGTAAAAGCAAAGGATATATATAGAAGGGCCATAGTGAGTCTAAGAGAAAACTAATCAATAGAAGATCATTGTTTTGGCAAGTAAGATAAGGCAGGAAAGTCTATTTCCTGTACTTAGGTGAAGGGGAAGGCTCCTGCAGCTGAGTGTGTGGAGACCTTGGTAAGTGTATGGGCCCCTGCAGCTAAGTGTGCAGGGAAGAAGAGTCTGTACTTGAAAGAACACATCTAATAAAGACAATTTTGATCCATAAATTGTGTATCTGTGTATCTGTATTTACTTCTGTAGTTTCTGTATTTTCACTCTGTATTTGAAATTATATGAATGAATTCTTATCTTATACGTGAAAGTAGTAGATCAGTATGATTTACTGATGTTATGAATGTTTAAAGACCTTTGCGAAGGTATAGATGTTGTTTATGTGAATTACTGTAATTATTTGTGTCAAAATGGTTGGGGTTCACAAAGACATAACTAAGCCCTAGAAGTCACAGGAACCCATCACACAAACCTCTAGATGTAGAAACTTGGTTCTTTCATCCGCCAATACTTCTTCAGGTGAGACTGCAACCTACGCTACGCGGGTTGTTTACAAAAGGGCCAACATTTGAGGGTTTTTTTGGTTGGCGTAGTTAACTTTGAACCTGGGTCAGGGCCCATCAAGCCAACATGGATACCACCAACATAGAAAGGGGTCTCCCTGGTGTGAAGTCAAAATTAGACCTCACACCATATGAAGTAGGAGCCCCATCTATAATATTGACCCAACTACCATAACTCTAAGGTTTATCTTGGTTTTAATGGATAACATAAGAGATATTACACGTAACCTTTGAATAAACAAGTAAGTTTACATTGTGAAACACCAATTGCAATGTGTAAAAGGAGGTACTCACGAGAGGGGAGACAAGATTGAGTCTCTAGAAGGAAATTAATAGTATTATCCTAGGAGAGGCACATAAGAGCATGGAAATATTAGTTAGTTATCTATCGAAATAGTTCACATAGACACAACTATCATTAAATAAAATACAACATATACTCAACAATATAAGCACCAAAGGCAATGCCAAGTAGTTCAATTTATTTAGTAGATATGAAAATAACATATATTGTAAACATCTAAATAATAATATTACAATATTCACGATACATGCATGAAAGTGTGTTGGCTCAATCAACTTCTAATTATTAAGTGAAAGATCCAAGTACACAGTTACAATGGTGAGGCATTAGCTCCAACTGTGGAACATTAAGTCACTTCTTTCTTCTCTAAAAGAATGATCTTCTCTCCTATGCCAATCTGAAGAAGCCAAGGCTAGCTCTCCAAAGTCTAAGCCTCCAAAAGCCCTTTTTTTGAGTTATGAGGTTTCTTTTATAACAAGAGGAATGACCTTTCATATCCCCTATGACTCTTGAGTTACCCTCATGACTCTTGGACTCCTAAATGGCCTTTGAACTTATATTTACTCTTTGTTCCACATGTGAATTTTCATATTCCACATGTGACTCTTAGGCTTCCACAAATTTACATTTTGTCATTTTTGTGAAAATACATAATTACACACCACATCATGTCGAAAGACACATTGAAACATATGACATTGGGATGACACTTGTACAAGACATGAGTTGGCTAAGATGACATGGAACTTCATGATGATGTGGGAATTCCAAGTTATTCTTCTTGCTTCTATGTCTTCAACCTTCATGAAGGATCTGCTTTGTTCTTTATCTTCACCCTGTAAAGGGTATTGAATCAACATCAGAACATTCTAAGTTATCATGTAATGTCTTCATTCTATCATGGTCCAGGATCTCTTTGTGTCTCCATAATTGTTTCTTCCTTGTGCTTCTTCTCTACAAGTTCTTCCTTGACATATTCCTTGAGCATCACCTTGTCATGCTGAGATGGTACACATGCTAATGAAGATCACTCATGACCAAGAAAAATCAGTCTTGAAATAATCTTTCCTATCTCTACCTTTCTCATGGAAGAGGTTGATTTGATGGGACTATGTAAGAACTCAAGAGGAAGGCCTTGTTGAGGATTGCATAACTGAGCTCAGCAATGGCTGAGGGAAGGCCTCACAGTGCACTATATCTCTGATATGCATTGGGGAGGTAGGGAGGGACTTAGTGACTGCATAGTGAGGGATTATAATGGAAAATGGTTGATGGCCTGTTGACTAAAAATGTGACTTGCGCTATAACTAAGAGGCAGGCTTAAAGAAGGGTGAAATTTTCTTTAGCATTGATTTAGGAAAGGCTCCACTGTCCATTAGAACTATGACATGCAAAAGGAAGGAAATCAAAATAAGATATGGCGCAACAAGGGGTTCTAGTCAACAAAGGAGATAGAACTAGGCACTGGAAGTGTGACATATGCAGTGCTTGAGGGGCAGGTTGTTATGCTAGCACAATTGAGGGTTGCAGTGGATGACTTTTGACTAGAAATTCAACCTACACTAAGGGAGACTCACTGGGAAGGAATAATGCATAGTTTGTCGAGGCAAGAAGCAAAATGTCAAGTCACTTTTCCAAGAGGGATTATAATGGACAAGGGTTGATGGCCTGTTGACTAAAAATGTGACTTGCGCTATAACTAAGAGGCAGGCTTAAAGAAGGGTGACATTTTCTTTAGCATTGATTTAGGAAAGGCTCCACTGTCCATTAGAACTCTGACATGCGAAAGGAAGGAAATCAAAATAAGATATGGCGCAACAAGGGGTTCTAGTCAACAGAGGAGATAGAACTAGGCACTGGAAGTGTGACATATGCAGTGCTTGAGGGGTAGGTTGTTATGCTAGCACAATTGAGGGCTGCAGTGGATGAATTTTGACTAGAAATTCAACCTACACTAAGGGAGACTCACTGGGAAGGAATATTGCATAGTTTGTTGAGGCAAGAAGCAAAATCTGAAGTCACTTTTCCAAGAGGGTTCTCATTGTATTGTAAAGGGAGGAGGACCTTTGCATTGTGCAATTTTATTTTGCAAGGGGATGAATAAGGTCCTTATTTTCTGCTAGAAGTGTTCCATGCATTATGCAAGGAATAAATGTTCAAAGCTCAATGCAATGAGTTAGTACAAACAACGAGGGTTAGGTGACCATGCTTTGAAGTTCTCAATGTGTAATCATAGGATCTTACCTTGAGGGAGACTCAGTGCACAAGTATGGGAGGGAAATATCTAATTAATTAGGCTCATGAATAGGTTGTGCTCATCACCTAGTAAATAATTGATTCTTTCATAACTTGCACTAGGAAGGAGGACCAAGAAGAGCTTCAAAATGGCTAAGTGTGAGATCAATAGAGTAAGGGAGATAAAAGCATCTGAACAAGACTCAAACATAGGTCACACACATAGATTCCATCAATACAAGCCATGGGAACACACAGGACTCGTGAAGAGAAATCACACCTTGAAACGACAACAAATCAACACTTACTTCTAAGTGTGATAGTTGAAACATTGCATGTGATACTTAGAACACAAGTTACGACATAAGTGTCGACTGTGACCAAAAAGTGCGCTAAGCTATAGTAATGTGTCTAGTGCATATTTTAATGTTATGTAGGACCATCTAATGAAGAATAGTGCACTAGAGATTCCTCTAGTGATGTGCAAAGGTGCAACATATACAGGAGTGGAAATGATTAGAAGTGACACTTGCGACCATAAGAAAAAGTGAAAATAACACTTGCAAAAGCTGGAGAAAGTTAAAGATACACATGCCAGAGCAAAGATAACATGAAAATGACACTTATAAAAGTGAAATAAATCAAAAGCGATAGTTGCAAAAGTGAAAGCGAAACTTATGAAAATGAAGGTGTGCAAAAGCGATAGTTGAAAAAACTCACTAAAATAAAAGTAAAATTACGACCAGAGTGAGAGATACATTTTCGAGAGATGTGGCGCACTGACTGTTGGAATTGGTTGAAAAATGTGTGGGCACTATCCTTGTGGACTTCAAAGTTTCTAGAGACTGTGCAAGCCTTACTCTCAAGAATTGCACAATGCCTATCTTAAGCTTGCAAAAGAAAGGTGGGTTTGTGAGTTCATCAAAGGTCGAAGTGTGAGCAAGTGACTTTGACACTTATAGTCTTAGAAGAAGACTTAAAACTCTTCCAAGGATCGACCAACCATGAAGTGATTATGATACACATGGATTGACAAATCTTAAGATCCTCAGTAGGCTCCAAAATACAAGTGTAGACAAAAATTTAGAGTCTGTTGATTGCAGTGTCAACACACCTATGAATACAAATGTTATCTAAGCTACATAGGTTGATATTTTAGTTAATTTAAAGGTAATATGTCCATTTTTATATTTTTTTCTACGTTCTCTTCATAAAAATAAGCTAAAATGCAAAGTTGTAGAAATTAACATCTTCTGTAGTTATTCTCCACTTCTGTAGAAAAATCACAGGTTAGCATATTTCAAAAAAAAACTTATCAAAACCAAAAGATGGAGAGAGTGTGGAAAAATGTGTCAATATGGTTATCCACCTATCAAGCACACCCATAAGGAAAACAAGGCAAACGGTGGTAGATTGCATCACAGGATTCCCAAGGCATCGTGGCAAAGAATCGAGTGCATGATATTGAGAATGAAATTTGATTCATGCTTACATTGGTCAACATTTGGACCTCTAAGATCCATAAAATATGAACCACGTTACACAATGAAACTTTGAGTCTCATACCCTGTTCAGAATTATAGCATTAGAACTCTGAGTCATCATGATCTCATTCTGAACTATAGCAATAGGATTATGAATTATGTTGTTGCTTTAAACTCTACAAATATTGTAGTTTCACTCATAAAATATACTAAGACAAAAGTTACGATTTATTATATGAGCTCTATGTTTTTAATTCAACGAAGTTATATCATGTCAATGTGTAAATGAATATGTGATTTGAATTAATAGTCATGTTCTAAGTTACTCCAATGCGTGTGACCCAACCAGGGGGGCCATGTGGGAGGACGCATGTTGCTTCTTATTTAAACGAGTTGTTACTTTTTCATAGCATAGTATATTCTTTTCTCATTTACAATTTTCTCTATGTACAACTTTGTTTCCATTGGTTATTGCTCATATAGTTTAAAAAAATTATAGTAGTTTTAATAGAATTTATAGCATAGAGTATTCAAAGTGATCATTTAGGTTTTTTTAGTGTGCTTTAAATTGATGCAGTAGTGTGATATTAATTGCTTATGTGTGTCAATAAACTGAAGGATAATCACATAGATCTTTCAATTGAATAGAAATTGAATCTATATATAAGCTACAAAAAAGTATAATTCAAATCATTAGAAGATGTTTGTTGTCAATTTTCTACACGGTTATCAGGATTTATAAGTGTTTTAGAACCATGATTATATTGAGGTAGTTATTTGTCAATTGGTTTTCATAGTTTAACATTTATTTTAATGTCAATTTTTATTAGATAAATTAGAAGCCAAATCCTAACCTATATTTTGCATTACACTTCACATGCTTACAAACCCGGATTGATAAGATTAAATGTAATGGAATTCTAGTGCAATTGAATTGACTAACACAATCCACTAGAACAACTTTAAGGTCTACTAAAGGATACTCAATGAGAAAAATGAATAAAGCGAGTTTTCCTAGTGGATTTATATATTGAAATTAATCAACTCTAATGATTTCAAGATCAAAACTATTCAATTGGAAGGGGCTCAAACTACATTATCTAATGTAATGAATCTTATATTACAGTAATTTACTTTGCACGGGGCTTGTTGGAAAACAATATACATTTAAGAATATGTATGGTTTATAAAAAGAAAAAGAGGCTATGCTTGATCTATAAATTGTCATGGATATTCCACTAAAGTAGTTTGTAAAATAACTCTTACAATATTATGAGATATTTTATTATGTACTTTATTACCTTATATTCCACTAAAATAGTTTGTTACAAAAAATCTTAAAATGTTATGAGATATTATATTATGTAGTTTCTAACATATATCTCATATTTAAATTAGTGTGGTGCTTAAATTATGGAAATAACTTATACCAAAATGATATAAACAAGTGATGAGCACACAATCCATAGAAATGAACATATGATGCGACTTGAGAAACACAATATGAGAGAAAATCCAACTAGGAGGTGAGGCCTATTATTTTATCTATTTTTTCTTAGTTATGAAATTCAAGTACAAAGAAAGGGGCACTTACTATGGAGTTTCCATGTACACTTTTGCTTGAATAATTGCTATATCTTCTACCTCCTCTATTATGCTTCAATATCCATTCATAGATATTCTTCTTACCTATGAATAATAACTATATCAAGAGAATGGAAACCCTTGCTTTCCTAGAAACCTAGTATTATCATAACTTAATAGTCATATAAGATTAGGGATAGGGTTTTGCATGGCTCAATCCTCAATTAGTGTTATGGTTTTGGACCCTATATAATCTTCTTGAAAATGTACATGTGACTATCCCCACATGTGTGAGTAATTTGGGATAACATGACATGCACTCCATATTGTGGTGGTGAATAGGGTAAGTTGAGTTTCAGGAGATATAAATTCTACATACAAATTTTTGAGGTAAATTTTGCATTGTTGGAAAGTTTATGATTTTTTGAACAATCTTGAGGAAATAGGAGCTAATATCACAATTTTTTGACCCAAAAAATTGTCATTTGATGCCTCAAACTGACTTTAGCAGTTTTTGGACCCCAACTCATCAAATTATGGCTTTCTCCTGAAATTGGGCTTTGCAATCCAATTCTTCCAAATTTTCCTTCTAGAAAGTACCAAAATAGATGAAAAAATATGTAATTATCCATTTCATATTATACCTCCCCATTTAGGGAGGTTTTTGGTCCTCTATATATTTTCTACCTTCTCCCTCGAGTACCATTTTTCCTTGCCTATAAGTTTTCTTTTGAACCCTATTTAGTAGAGTTAATGTTGCACTTGTTTATTAGTTCTACACTTCTTTTGCAAGACTATATTGAACCAAATTTTCCCAAGATTTTGGGGCTAATTCTGGTAAGTAGGACTTCGTCCTCAATCTACTGATCCAACATGGAAGGCTCATACCATTTTATATTTTCCACATTCACTCCTGAGAAAATACACATATATAGGGGTAGTCTAAATCTATATGCATTATTATCGGATTCTTCAATACTCCAAAATGGACATACCATAGAGCCTTGATATTCTTACTAGGACCCTACAACCTTTATTTATTTAGATGTAATCAAAATCTATCTTCCACCTTGAATGTTTCTCAATTTTATGTTGATCATGTCATGCCTGATACTTTTCTCGTGAATTTTTTAATATCTCATGTAATTACAATTGGATTTTTCTAATATTTTCAATAACTATTTCTTCTTTCAATGCATCTCCTATGATGGGGAGATGATGGCAAATACCCAAAAC
The DNA here is from genome assembly GCA_031772625.1 of Pinus tabuliformis. Classification (NCBI taxonomy): domain Eukaryota; kingdom Viridiplantae; phylum Streptophyta; class Pinopsida; order Pinales; family Pinaceae; genus Pinus; species Pinus tabuliformis. The sequence continues at coordinate 739,320,557 of CM062805.1, read as the reverse complement.
GAGTTTCAAAAGGGCACTTACTTTTAGATGTGTGTACCTCTCTATTACAAGATTGTTGGATATAAATAAAATTTGTATCCTAGGCATTTGGACATTAGAAGAAATTTCAGCTTAAAAGTGCCCATGAAATTTTCACTTAATTTCCATGTCATAATATGTAAACCAATCTAATCCTTTAAACTTAAAAAGATGTACATGTCCTAAATAATTTTAAATTGTTTAATTTGAGTATCTGTGAAATATTTTATTATTAATTTGGATATCGGTGAAATATTTTATTATTAATTTGGGTATTCGTGAAATATTTTATTAATGTTTTTTACCTACCTTACCCATATGAATTAGAATATCAAAAAAATTATTAATGCAATGCCAAACTTGATATTATTGAAAAATTATAAATTAAAAATGTGGGCCCTTTTGACATTAATAAACATGCCCAAAAAACACCAAAAAATAGTTAAATATAAAATATAAATAGACAATTATAGTTAAATATAAAATAATTAAATTATTAAAAAGTAGTTAAATATAAACTAGTTAAATAGTTAAAAAACATATTCCAAAAGGACAAATTACCGGATTCCTGCCAAAAATATAGAATATATAGTTAAATATAAAATAGTTAAAAAGTGTATTCCAAAAAGCACAAATTGTCACATTCTGGCAAAAAATATAGAATATACAATTAAATATGAAATAGCTAAATAGTTAAATATAATTAAATATAAAATAGTTAAAAAAAATGTATTCTAGAACGAACAAATTACGGGATTTTGACCAAAAAAATATATTTCAAGCAAAATTGTGGTTTTAGTACACAATGTCCTTAAAAAAACACCAGAAAAATTAGTTAAATATAAAATATATACACACAGTCAAATATAAAATATAAATATAGAGAATTAAATTTAAAATTAAAATATATATAGATAGTGATTTTAATTAAAGTGCTATATATTAAGGGATTTCTATAAAAGTAAAAAAATAGAAATAATATATAATTTTTTTTATTAAATCTCATGCTAATAAATATTGTGGAACATAGATAAAAGTAAAAAAAATATTAAAAAATTGTCTACATGGCATTTTTTTTTATTAATTTCTTGATTTTTCCTTAGGAGACCACTTTTAGGCTGAAATTTCCTCTAATGCATATCTAACCATAATCCCTGAAAACATGAACCAATGTCCTATTGAATACTTTTACTACCCATCTATTTGTGCATAGAAAATTGTAGATGTCTTCAACTTAGTTTCCATCTTATCCCAAAGCGTGGTCCAAAAGTCACTAAGAAATTTGGTGTCCCTGTTTGGAATGATCCTCTTTTTGTTTCTCCTTATCCTTTGATGGTATTTTTGTAAGGCATAAAAATGAACATCTTATTGAACCTATCAACTACTACAAATGGATAGTCATGTCCCTTCCTAGTTAATGGAAAACCACCCACTCAATCCATGAAGATGTTATCCCATGGTTTATTGGGTACATGTAAGGGACAATATAAACCTTTCTTTCTATTAAAAGGCTTGTTGGTACAACAAAATATGCATGCACTAATAAATTTAGCTACATCTTCTTGCAATCTAGGCCAATAGACATGTCTGTGTAATTTGGTAACTATCTTCTAAACATCAAATGTCCTACAAGCTTAGAGGCATGAAATCTTTGATATGTTCCAATATTTCACCTTTAGGAGTGTAGAGCTTGTCTACCTTGTAGATAAATCCATTCTAGAGATGATAGTTAGTTTTATTATCACCTTCTTCTACGCAAATTTGTCCCTCTATTTGTTGAAACACCTCTTTAAATTCCTCATCTTTTGTGTATGCCTCTTTGTATGCATCATAGACAAAAAGATCCATGTGCATAAAATTTCCCAAAACTATAATCTTGGATGTCGGTGGCATTGAAAGCATGTCTACCAAATAATAAATCCTATCCTTCTTATATTTGATGACTAGATGAAATTTCTCTCAAAACCCCATCCACTTATAGTGTTTGGTTCTTATATTTGATTACTAGATGAAATTGTTCCCCAAACCCCAACCACTTGTAGTGTTTGGATTGTTAAATCTTTGGGTTTTCAAACACTTTAATGGCTATTTTTTAGTGTGGATAATGGTTTCCTTTCCCATTAGATAGTGCTTCCACTTTTTAATACCTTGAACCAGGACATCGAGTTCCTTATTGAACATGGGTTATTTCAAGACTCCACTATGAAACATTGTTAGAATAATATCATATTGGCTTACTTCTTTGCATTAAGGTTACTCCTAAAGCATATACATTTGCATCCATCTCCACTTTGAAAGACATACAAATTTTGCAATGCAAGAATTTATGCTTGAATGATATTCTATTTTAGATCCTCATAAGCTTTATGCTAGTTCCTCCCCCTTGGAAATTTTTACCACTAGCTATTATGGCATGAAGCAGAATAATTATAGCTAAAAAGGATTTTATAAACTTCCATAGATACTGCATTACCCTAACAAAACTACTAACTTCAATGACATTAGTAGGAAATAGTCACTTAACGATGGGCTCCATCTTTGAGGGATTTATAAGTTGAGTTCTATTCACATTTCTTAAGGTTATCCAACAAATGATTTTTTTCGAAGTCTCCAACACTTGATGAGATGTGAGATAATCTCTTATAAATTAGATCTACGAACCAATATATAATCCAAGTACACTATTACAAATGAATCTAGAAAGGTAGGAAATACATTATCTATTAAACACATAAATGTAGTTGGTGTAGTACATAGACCAAAAGGAATTATCAACCATTCATATAAACCTTGCCTTGTCTTGAACACAACCTTCCAAGTATCTTCTTCTTTAACTTATACTTAGTGGTATCTCAATTTGAGATCCACCTTGGTGAAGTACTTGGCATGCTACAAATGATCCAAGAAATCATTGATCCTAGGCAGAGGATGTCGATTCTCAAGGGCGATCTTGTTCAAATATTTGCAGTTGATGCACATTTACCAAGTCTCATCCTTCTTGGGTATTATGATGATAGTTGGCCCACAAGGTGAGGTGCTTGGTTGAATTACTCCATTCTCTAGCAGCTACTACATTTTTTTCTTCACTTCATATTCCTCTAAGATAGACTATTTATACAACCAAATATTTAACAATAGGAAGTTAGGAAACCATTATATCTCATGCTCCACTTCCCTCTTTGGTGATAACCCCTTAGGCTCCTAAAACTTTTTTCTATATGCTTGCAATAATTCCTCCAATTGTCATTTCTACTCTTGTACATCCCTCCAAGATGTCTTTCTTTTTATCGATTCATCACTTGGTTGAATCTCTCTTAAGAAAAGTAATACAAACTTCCTAGTAGAACTTATCAAATTTTGGGTCTAATTATCACTTACCAGATTAATTTTGGATTTACTTTTGTGTGCATTGTTGATGAAAGACTTCCCATCCTTAATTATGAAGTACATGTTTGTTCTCCTCTTAATTGTTACATCATGTCCATGTGTTATTGGATGGACCTCTTACCTACTCCTATTAAGAGATTAAATTCATATTCCCTTAATGCTTCTCCATTTTGTGCACATAGGATATTTACTTAAGGTTGGACATTCACATTTGAGAATTTGATTTTAATAAAATCAAGATCTATATCAAAACATGTGTTTTATGACAAAAAAAAAAAAATTCCCTTACCACAAAGCCAAAACTATTATTAAGATTGAAATCAAATAACATTACAATTACAATTAGTGATTTCTTTTAACACTCACATTTAACACTAAATTTGAATTTCAACACTCACATTTAACACTAAATTTGAATTTGAAATTCACTTTCGCAACAAATTTGAAATAAAATAAAATTAAAATTATAACTATAAAATAGGGTAATGTAAACAATGGCCAATTCCTAACATATAGGTACAAGGTAGTTCATTAAAAAAAATAGAGCAATATCAATAATATTAATATCCATTGGTTTTGTTATTTTAGTAAAACATGACAACGTTGATCATTTGAATTATTCGGGTATTATGAACATAAATGATACTTTTATATATATAACAAACTAAACTTAGAAATAACTCTCCGTTCAAATGAACAGAGTGTAATGATTGTGTTGTGTCAAAATGAGAAAATTAGTTTTCTCCCCGGGAAAACTTCCCACAATGAGGAAAATAATAATTAATATCTTTCAAGTTTCATTAAGTTTGTGTACATTTTTATTGTTTCATTAATTTTATGTCTATGTGTTTATATATTTAGTACTTTTTATATTGAGTCAAGAATCCACATTTATTTATCCATCTACTTTTTCACGATTAACCAAAGTGCAAGATTGTGATTATGTTTGTGCAAGATTGTGATTATGAGAAATTATCAAATTTAAACTCCATTTATTGTACGATATAACAAGTTTGTAATCACTCCTAATTATTCTTATTCACTATGGAGTATTGGCATTTATCTTCAATGAGTGATCGAAGAGCCTCCTTGTAAGGAGAGCCTTTTCCATAGGTGGTAGAGAAGTATGTTGGAATGAGGTTTGCAGGTCAAGTCGTTATAAACGTAGGTTTACTGTGGCAAAGTTGCCGGAGGGACGTAGCTTCTAGGCTAGGAAGGGAAGTTGCATCCTTGGCCTTTTTAACCTGGGCCAGCCTAGCATTGTTGTGTTATATGTTTCATGTGTTTGTGGATGGATTTCGGTACCTTCTCGAGGTCGTGGTCATCCTATCGTTGGCATCTCGGCATCTACCATGAGCGGTTTGTTATGGTGTGGTGAGGTATTGTTCCCATTTCAACAAATATCTTACTATTGTTTGTCTAGTTTTGCTCATTTTCAATTGGGTATTGCTTAATTGTGGTGTTGTAGCTTTCATAATTGTTGAAGTGGTGGTTTTTCTGAGATTTAAAATATTTCTCTTATGGGCATTCTTGGATTTAAGAGTCTTGTCTTAGTACTTATTCCTGGATCATTTTGTGTCTTGAGGTTGGTTTCCAAATTGGAAGAAACATTCTATGTTGTGGGGGGCACAATTATTTTTAGTGGAACTTTGGGTGCTAGGTTTTATTGTAGTCGAGTTTGTTCCTTGGGGTTGCGGCGCTCTATGTCCTTGAGCTGCCCTGAATTGGGTTATTTGTTAGAATCTCACCCTTTGGTATGGTGTTGGGGTGATGATTTGTTGGTTTTGAGGTTGAGAGTTCATGGGTCAATAGTTTGTTCGTCCTCTTCTTTTGTTCATTGTTGGTCTTGTTTGTGTTTAGAGTGCTCCCATTTCACAACCATCATGCCTCCTCGTAAGAGAATGATGAGTCGAAGGGGTAATCTAGGTAACGTTGTCTCCAAGAGAACTCGTACCTTTGATTTTGAATTTGCTGGTTCATTTTTTGATGTTGTTCCTTTGGAGGTGAGGAGATAAATTCTTCTCCTGGAGGTTAAGGAAAAGGTGGAGCACCCCTACCATTATGATTTTGAGATTTAGGGGATAGATGCAGATCTGCAAAGAGTCTCGAAACTTGGTAGTTTTTGTCAAAAGAGACTACATTTCTTGTATTCTTTGGCTTTGCATCAACAAATGGATACTTTGTTGTGTATGATTATTAAAGATACAAGTTGACAATTACAATATGTTCTCTGGGTTGGAGGATATAAAATGCATGTTACACAATCTTCGGTTCTATTTTGACAATGTTGATTCCAGACTGGCGCGGGTGGAAGGCTTCCTCTCTCAGATTCTACCTCTGGTGATCTAACTGACCCCCCTAGCGACCTTGGTGATCATATTGACCCACCTGTTGATACTGTTCAGGATCCTATAATCATTTCATCAGATCAGGAGTAACTTTAGTGGTTCAATGGTTTTTGTCTCTCTTTTGCAAAAATTACCAATGTGTGGTTGATGGGTCTACTTGGCTCATTAACTGGAATTGGTTGGTTTTATGGTGGTCCTTTTGTGTGTCCTAGGTATTGACCTGTATGATGTGCAGCCCATAGGTACTAATCAAGGTTCTATCTAGGTGGATACTCTTGGGTGCAGGGGTTGGACTAGTTATGGAAATACCCCTTGGTTCCTTTTTAGATCTTTGACTGCAATGCATTTAAAGAATTAGTAGTCGTGTGTCATGGCACAAGCGTTGTTGTGTTTATGGATGACATTTGGGTTTTGGTATTATGCTTATGGTTGCCTATTTCCTCTCTCAAGAGTTTGGCATATTTGTGGGATGGTTGATAGCCTCATTGATGTCATGTATGACAATTGTTTTGTTCCTCTAGCATTTGGTTGATGGGGTGGTTTACTGTGAACGTAATTCACTCTCCTCGCATGGCGGTTTTAGGTGTCTTATTACTGTCTCTCATGGTTATTTGGTGATATTAATTTATGTTGTGATAATGTTGCATGTTTGTAACTCTTTTGGTCAAATGGGTTGGATGTGGCAACTTTGATATTGTTATGTGGTGTTCTTTGTTTCATGCTTGCAAATTTTTTGGTCAGACAAGTTGGATGTAGCATCGATGTACTTTTTCTCTTATGAATAGAAATAATTACAGTTGTTAACAAAAAAACATCTTAAATCTCGAAGAAAAAAAATTTGATGCCACTTATGAAACATCTTTAACATCAAATGAATGCCATTGTAATATCATAACCATTGACTTGACATCGCTTAAGTGATCATGTTTGGAAGTTTTATTTTATAAATATTTTGTGGCATGAGTTTGAAGAAGTTGATTAGATATTGATTATAGGACAACATTGAATAAAAAAGGTGACATATAGTTGGATGAGGGATTACTGAAATATAGTTCCCTCTAATCACATTTTGACATTATTTCAATCTGAATTAGACACCATGTTCTTGACTTTTATTTTACAAGAGTGAAATTCCTGCTCCATGATTAAATGGAATTACAGACATTGATGAACATCAAATTTCAATGTCGAATGTAATAGTAATAGATATGAGAATCTTGCCCCTATCAAGGTGTTGGGTGAAGTGACATTGGAGGGTGAGGGGGAGACTTCCATCCCACCACCTCCCACAACATTTCAAAGAGGGGCAGGGAAGGCGATGGCGTGGCTAGCCCGCCCCATGCATAACACATGTGAGTTTCTCTTTCCTTGTTCATTATCATGGCAAGCCTTCCTCTGTTTATTTTCTCAGTGAGGAGAGACCCTACTCTCCAAATTTTATGATGTGCTTGGGCTTCTTCCCCGCCACATGTGGGATTATTCCCTTTGGCGTCCAACAGTGGTGGATTGGTGTGCGGTGAGAAGTTTGTGGAACTATGGCTTAACTCATTGCCTTTTCCTGAGTTGAGGTTGCTTTCCTCTGATGATGGTCCTGAAGTGACTTGTGTCTACATGCATCCCAATTTGGCTTCGACATCTAGAGGGACCTGTTGTTTGCATGGACAACTAGATATTGGACTAGAGATTGATTATGGGTGCACAAAGGCTACATGTTACGTGAATTCATAGATTTCACTAGAGCTAGAGATTTTAGCTGCAACGAGTGTCATCCTACCTGTTAGCGCTCGAATTTGCCCCAGGCTGAGGAAGGCAAAAATCAAGGCAACATCAAACCACGCTCAGCCTCGTAGCTAGCCCTACGAGGACAGGAGAGGGCTCTCTCCAGGTCCATCTCGGAAAAATATAATCAATGAGGCTCGAGATGACTGAAATTGTAACTAATCTTAGGCTAGGTATTAAGTGCAGAGGTTTAAAGGTGATTTTTTGGGGTTTTTGTTGAATCAAAGGGAAGGCAATTTTGGGCGCGGGGATGAGACACAGTTTCTGCAGAGGTCTGATTGGAGCAAGGTAGGAAATTATTTGATGCCTTAAAAGCTAATGAGGTGAGTAGATCAGATAGGTGAGGAGCTAAGTAGAGCAAGGAAACCTCAAGAGTTCTCCTTAAACAGATGAAAACATAGGAGATCAAACAAACTTAAAGGCAGAGCATTACAGATTATGAATTCTACCTTAACACTTCATTTGTTCAATTGCAGAATATGAGAGAAGGAAAATGATACACATAACAACCTACAAGTACTGAAAGAAGCACACCATCAAGACATAAAGCCACATGAATTCCAAACAGTGCTGCAAAACCCTGGTCTTTCCTTTGCCAAAATGCTGAAGTAAAATGTACAATAGAGTCTCAAAACCTTTTCCCCAAGAGTCCAACCCTGAAAATGACTAAGAAAATACATAATATAGGCAAGCTAACTCATTCCCTTGCCTCTAGGGGTCGAGCTCATCATCCTAGGAGCTGTTTCAACCAATTCTAAACATGGAGCAAGAATCTAGTTGCCCAAAACAACTTACCTCTAAAAAGAAGGAAACTGATTCATTACATTAATTTCTTGGTAATTTGTGAATTAACCATCTAGAAGGAGATAAATAAGTGCCATGTTACCTCACATACATCAAATTACATCATATTTGGTCAAATCTCATCTCAAGGGGTGAAACTGGTGAAGACTGGCCGAGTTTCTGAGCTGAAAGGTGAAAACTGTGCTGAAAAACCCTGTGCGCCGCGCGCCTTTCCACCTGCTTTTGGGGCACTTCCCGGCATCCAAATTGAGCTCACGATAGCTCGTTCGAAAGGTCTGGATGTCTACTTTCCAACCCAAGTGGAATTTTCCAATTTGGTGTCCATTTCACCCTCCAAAAGTTCATTCTCCCAAGACTGTTTCCTGTGTGTCCAAAAAGGGGCAGAGAGGTCATTTTTTTGCATGTTTTTTGACCTTTTGGGGACCCAACCTTGATGAAATGCCTTGGCAATAGCTGAGCATGTATATTTCATCATGAAAAATCCAAAAATGCAAGCCATTTGTGATTTGGACCTTCCAATCTTATGGGTCGCGCGCGGCGCGCTACGCGTTGAGCCAAAAAACCTGTTTTTTAACCAAAAATTTCAAAATTGACAAAATTTTATCCAAACTTGTTGAAATTTGGGCTGGGGGTCCCGAATCAAGTACCATGCTCAGCCAAAGAGGCTTCGTCCAAAATCCGAAGACGATCAAGCTCCTTTTGTCTTTTTTGCTTTTTGACCGCTTTCTTCAATTTTGCCTTAAGACTCCTAATTCGTGCCTTGCAAACTAGGTTCCGGGCCTTGTAATGCATAGCCATGTGTTTTAATAATGTATTGTCTATTGGCCTTTTTCAGCTGCTCCTCCAAGTAGATGTTGACCCTCTCGAGATTAGCCTCTCGATCCTCATTTACCTGTTGCTCCAGAGAGGTGAACTCAATTTCTCTATGTTGGGCAGCTTGGCGATTCTCACGGATGTTCTGTAGCTTTATGATCACGTGTTGGTCCTCAAGCTGCTTATTCTGCTGCTCTAGATACCTGATATTTGACTTTGCCATCTCCAGCTGGATTTGCAAAGCTCGAATGTCCATTCCTTGCTCTTTGATAATCCTGATATATTGGGTCTCCTCTGATTCTGAAGCTGTCTCATCATCATGAATAGTAACAAAACCTGATGGCTCACCTGAAGGCCTCTCCTCATGCTTGGGCTTCTTGCCCTTATCTTGTACCTACGATGCTACTGTCGGAAGTGAGGCCCCTTCCACACGAGGTGGAGATAACACTCGCTGTGCTGATGAAGTCAACGAGACCCCTTCCACCCCGGGTGGAGATAGTACTCGTCGTGTAGATGCAAATAAGGCCCTGTGGCCTCGCTGGTATGTCACATATGGAGGAGCACTTATATGCTCAGTCTCGGGAATGCCTGGCTGGTGTGAAGGTGCTCCCTCATCATGAACTATCTCGGGAGGTGGCTGTAATGCTGCAAAGTAATCACGGACGATGAAATCTTCCCAAGTAATGCCCTGCTGTGCCAACTGATGCATCACTATGATTTTGATCAACGCATAATGATAGATGCTCTTATGCTGATGTGCTGGGCTCTTCCTTTGTACTGAAGGCACCATCCTCTCTATGTTGCGACACATGAAAAATAGAATGTTCATCATACGTACCCTAGTGAAATGCATCAACAAACGGACATGGTACGCATAGAGACGTGAGAATCTACCCTCGCAACTGAAATATCGAATGATGAATTTCATCAATGGTGCATACTCATCCCTCAGGAATCTGAAAGGAAAAACTGCACTCAAGTGTCTTATATACCCGAGCTTGATATATGGCTCATAGTAGAATCTGTCTAACAGCTGGCGTTTACTCCATTCCTCCCCTACATTTGGTATCCCAGTGGCCGGAGCAATAGTCTCGGGTGACAAGGTGAAATTCACTCCGGCAAGGTTTACATGACCATCCTGTAAATGTATAACAAATAAACGGACTAGTTCCCGATGATGCTGGATTTGTGAGATCAGCTCACAGTATTCGAAACATGATTGATACCGAAAACAATCCATTGCAAGTGGACAAGCTTGCAATTGAGCCAAAGAAGTAGGCTCCTCCCTGACATGCTGACCACTTTTGCCACCTTTGTGATACCTCCTTGGCACATTTACCTCCGGTGTAGAATCACTATCATAATCCTGCTCATAGTCTGACTCGGTCTCTGACATGTTTTTGAAGACAAGATAGCTGGAATATATATATGCTGATGTGTAAACTGTGTGCTCAATTGCTTATAGACTGTTCTTTTGCTTTTATGTTTTTTTTAAATGCTGTGACCAAAGGTAAAAAACAAATACATAAGGGAGTATTAGGAAAGGGGTAAACATTAGGGAATTAGGGAGTTTGGAAATAAAAGTTAATTAGGGAGTGGAGGGGAAATCTATATATGAGAATAGGGTTTTAGGGTTTTGGGATATTGAATAGGGTTTTAGGGTTTTGTTTGTTTTATATAGGAATAAGGGATTAGGGGTTTATTGATTGTAATGTAGGATTAATAAGTGGATTTTATGAAATGAGGAATAAAGGGAAATTGGGAAAAGAACAAATCTTGGTCACAAAATTGTTTTCAAAACCTACAGCAATTTTTCATATTGGCAAAGGGAGGCTTTCAAAATCTTGTCTCAACGGTCATTATCCATGAACCCACCACATTCATCATCAAATACTATGCAAGTGCAGTGGATGAGGGCCTACCTGACAAATTGATGCAAAGAGGAGGTGAATTCATGCAAATTCTGGGTTTAAACCCCAGTGCGCCGCGCACTTGTAATTTAACACTGGGTTTTGTTGTCTGATGCGCCGCGCGCTCTGGAATCACTTCAATTTTCTCACAAATTCGCTAACCTGCTTTGGAATGATGTTTTTCCCTCTTGGCATGCGAAATGAGTTTAAAAGGTCATGGAATATCTTTATAAAGACTCACTTTAATTTTTGCTTGGTCCATGACCCATTTTGTAATGTTTTGTCATTGACACTTTTTCAGGATTAATAGACTTCTGAGCTGTTTGGTTTCCTCCTTAAATTTGGTTGAACTGATGATTTTCTTTGCGATTCTTTGCAGGGATAGCTGTGATATGATCTGGCAAAGGAGACCAAGGCTGCGCTTGGACGTTTCAAGAACTGAAATTTTTGAAGATTTTTACAAAAATGAGATGACGACTTATCTTCAAAACAGAGTTTTGAAGAGAAGTCCTAATTTATCTGTATAATGATGAAAATTATTGAAGTAACCACCTATCGAGGACATCCCTCTGGCCTGCTGGTCTTCTTAGACTTTGTAAAACAAGACTGACTCAACCCAAGACCTAATGACCAAGAATCATTGTTATGACCCAGAAATTTGAAACAGGACTATACATGACCTTTGAAGACTTGTTTTTATGAATAGACCTGAACCAGCAGTGCCAAGCACGAGGGGAATGAGTAACACAAACCATTCCGTCAGAGTTATGGCATGCCTAACGAAATGCAACTAATCGAAACTGATGGGACACCTAAACATGAAATGCAAAAAAGAGCTTTGATCTCTGACGGAGGGAAAACTAGACCGACTCTAACATTGGCTCCAATGGGGATGGTAGCTCCTTGGAGATGCCAAGAACCGCAGATCTCTGCAAGAGCTAGACAGTGCCTTCATCCATTGGGCGATGGAGTCATTATTCCAACACAAAATTTTGAGAATTGAACGGAAAAATCAAAAACCAGTTTGACCAAAACAGACTCAAAACTAAAAAGACTGATACAACTGACTTGACAAACTTAAACCAACTAACCTCTATTTTCAGAATTATAGCCTTCACTGCGGGCCCCAGACTGAAGATGAGAAGTTAGTATACATGTGCAATAAAACAGAAGTAAAACGATATGTACAATGATGATGAAATGAGCAGAAAATACTCAGAAGTAGTATCTCTTTAACAGCCGACCATTAATCGGCCCTCCAGGACATTCATCTCCATTCATTTCTTTGAGAAGGAAAGCGTTTTGGCCACGATATGCTGCAATCTTATAAGGACCCTTCCATAAGTTTTCAAATTTGCCGTGTTTTCCTTTGTCTTCATTCCGGGCATCCCATCTCAGAACTACCTCATCTAGCTGAAAAGTGTCTGTTTTTGCCTTCCTATCATAAATCTTTTTGATGCGCTCCTGCAATTTGAAAGTATTTTGCAATACCTCCTCCCGTGTCTGCTGCAAATGAATCATCTGATTAATCCTCCTTTGCATGGGATCTTCTTCACTACCAGTTTCCTGAAGCAATTTGACTACTGGGATAGCAAGCGAAGTAGGAAAAACCGCGTTTGTGCCGTATACCAACTCGAAAGGAGACATGCCAATAGACTTTTTTTGACTCACCCTATCAGCCCACAAAGCATTCACCAATTTCTTGTGCCAGTTCTTTTTATTAATTTCCAGCAATTTCTTTATGATATTAACCAAAGATTTATTAGATGATTCGACCAATCCATTGCCTTGAGGATGATATGCAGTTGAGTGTCCTAGGCTGATATTGTATTTATAGCAAAATTCCACCATTCTCTTTGATTTGAATGCTGCTGCATTATCTGTGATTAGCTTACTAGGACATCCAAAACGTGACAAAATATTGGTTTCAAGAAAAGAAATGATTACTGCATCCGTGGCCTGTCGAGTAGCAATAGCTTCAATCCATTTTGTAAAATAGTCCTTGGTAGTCAATATCCATCTATGCTGTCTTGATGAGGCCGGATGAATTTCCCCGATGAAATCTAATCCCCACTGCTGAAAAGGCGCACTAACTTCAATAGGTTTGAGAGGCAAGGGCTGTAGTTTCTGCGTTCCTTCAAAAATTTGGCATTCATGACAATTCTTAACAGCCTTAAACACATCTGAAAACAGCGAAGGCCAATAATATCCCGCCCTTAAAATCTTATTTGCTGTGGTTTTCCAAAACAAATGGCCCCCGCAATCTCCTTTATGAAAGTCCTCCACAACTCTTTGAGCTTCCTCCTCTACCAAACAGTTCAATAACATTCCACCAGGGTCTTTCCAATATAATGCAGAATTTATTATGCAGAATTTGGCAGCTTTCAATTTCAACGTTCTACTCTTATTTCTAGGCATTCCGGGAGGTGAAGACAAATTCTGAAGTACATATAAAATATCAGCATACCAAGGAGAAGAAAGAAACATATTAGATACCTGAACTGGCATACTCTTTTCATCTTCATCGGTCATGGCAGCAATCAAATTTATGTCTAGAACTTGCAGATTTGTTTCAGCCATTAGTTTTGCAAGTCCTTGTCCTTTGATCAGCTTGGTTGGTTTAATATCCACATCATATTCTAACAATGCAGCAATCCACTTACCTCGTCTTCCCTCTGGGTCTGCCTGTACCAAAACGTCTTTAATTGCTGCACTAGGAACGTATGCTATTATGTGGGAATGCAGTATATATACACGGAAGTCTTTCAAAGCTTTTACAAGCGCAAGTGCTTGTTTCTCAATGATATTGTATTTCAATGCTCCGTCTCTTATAATCCGACTGAAAAAGGCAATGGGTCTTTCAACTCCTTCTCTCTTCTGCATTAATACGGCTGCCAAAGTGTGCTCAGAAGAAAATGAAAACAAAATGAAGTCCTGTGTGTAGTCCGAGCTAATCAAAGTAGGGGCTGAAGAAAGAGCTAATTTTACCAAATTGAATGATTTCACCGCCTCCTCGGTCCACTTTATCTGACTGTCCTTTTTCAGCATATTCGTGATTTCTCTAAGATGCTCAGCTAGATTTGGAATGAAGCGACGCAGAAAATTAAGTTTACCATTGAATGATTGTATTTCTTTCTTGTTTCGGGGCTTTTCAAGCTGTTGAATGGCTTCAACATGTGCGGGGTCCACACGGATGCCGTCTTTTGATATGATATGGCCCAAGAGCTTGCCTTCACTCATGGCGAAAAGGCTCTTTTTTGGATTCAGTGAAATGCCATATTTTCTGCACTTTTGAAAAACAACTTTCAGATGATATAAATGTTCCTCATCAGTCTTTGAAAATACAGTTAAATCATCAAGGTAAACAACCAAAAATACATCTTTTTCATTAGCGAAGGCATGTCCATTGCGCGCTGAAACGTAGCGCCTGCATTCTTTAAACCAAAAGGCATTTTGGCATAATGGAAGGTTCCCCACGGAGTGGTGAAGGCTGTTTTGTCTCGATCATCTTCATGGACCAAAATTTGATTATATCCGGAATACCCGTCGAGTAATGACATCCTTGATGCTCCAACTACTCGTTGCAATATATGATCCATCTTTGGCAATGGATAATTATCTTTTAAGGACACCTTATTCAAATTTCTGAAGTCAATACATAAACAGATCTCACCTGTTTTCTTTCTTACAGGCACCAAATTTGATATCCAATCAGAAAATCTGATAGGCACAATGATTCCTGACTTATATAACATGTTCACCTCTTTTTCAATCGATGGTAGCAGCTTAGGATTGATCCTCCTCAATTTTTGACGGAATGGATTCTGATTTGGTTTGATTGGAATAGTATGTTGAATGATATTAGTATCATATTTTTTCAGATCGGAATAATCCCATGCAAAAACATTTGCAAATGAAGACAACAATCTGATATACTCTTCCTTTACCTTTGGTGTCAATGATTTGGATAACTTTACCGTCTTAGGATCCTGAGCCGATCCAATATTTACCTCTTCAACTCCTTTTTCTGTTGGCTGCAATATTGGTTTGCGGGCTACATCATCATGATCAAAAAGCTCCTCTAAAGGTATCAAACCTTTTGGAATTACATTATCTTTGAGTTGCAACACTTCCATTTGATTTATTTGCAACTCATTGCCAGCATCATCATGTTCTGCATCCATTAAAACATTTTCGAACTCACCTTTATTTTGCAGAAAATCATTGATCTCCTCATCATTTTGGAAAACTTGCCAATGTATTTGATTATCCGGGACAGCGGGACGGTGCTTCACATGGATTTCAAATTTATTACTTGAGTTCATAGGAATTTTCAGATTGCTGGCCGCCTTAGCAAGTGCATCTGCAATGCTATTTTGAACACGAGGCACACATGTCAATGTATAATCTGAAAATACTTTCAATATATCTAAAACAGAATTCCGGTATGCCCGCATCCGAGGGTGTTTTGTTTGATATTCGCCTTTAACTTGCTTGATCACTAATTCAGAGTCACCGTAGACGGCAATCCTCTTAGCATTTAGCTTTCTTAAAATTTTCAGGCCAGCAATCAAAGCTTCATATTCGGCTTCATTATTTTAACAATCAAAAGCAAGTTTATAAGAACATACCCGGACATTACTAGGTACTTTGTCTGAGACAGAAAAAGGACTACGTACCCAAATACCAATCCCAGCACCATCATTACCTACTGCTCCATCAAAATCCATGGTCCATAAACCGTCTTCCTCTTCTGCCAAATGCTGAAAGGTTGTCTGCTGTGATTTTTCTGTTTGCTGTCCATTACTTTCAGCTGATTGCTCGGTGATGCTCTGCTGTTCCTGACGTTCTTTCCTTAGGACTTCTATGAAATTCTCTGCTATTTCCGGGATATCATTTATTACAACTAACTGACTATCAATACCATTTAAACTATCTGAATACAAAACGAAAGATTCAAGATCTGTATGTACATAACTGATAGGATGATTGATTGGTTTCTCCTTGCTGGTGATCATATATTTCATTTTCTGTTCCTGGTACAACTTTCTCATTTGGCCAAACACGGGAATCGTTGCATAAGAGAAATCAAGCTGAATTGTTCCTTGCAATTTTGCCCCCCAAGATCGAGAAAGGAGCATACCAAAGCGAGGAGGAATGTCGGCCACAACAACGTCCATCAAGACATTCTTTGTAGGGATCTGATCCAAACTTACAACCAAATCTTTGATTAACCCAATACATCTCACCCTGCTGGAATCAAAAGAGTAGAGATCATGATATTTCCTGGTGATATCCAAACCCAACTTTTCCATGATGGCCTTTGGCATAAGGTTGTGGGAAGCGCCAGTGTCAAACATAGCATTATGCAATACAAACTCATGCAGCCTTAAACTTATATAAAAAGGAGGTACTTCCGACTCACCACTTAATGCTGGTCCAAATATCAATTCCGGCTGATCATCCTCAACACTGACCATATCAGACATTGGGTCAAAATTCAGAATTTTGGAGACTTGTCCTCTATAGCTGCTATTCTTCATGAGCTCAGTTAATGGAATAGACACCTTCAATTTAGAAATTTCATTCTCCAAATAAAAGAAGAAGTCTTGTCCACATCTTTGGCTGGAACATCTTTCTTTTCAGGTTTATCCTTTGGTATGCTGATCTGATTTACCTTTTCATTTGCTGGGATCTCATTTGCTAGAATAGGCTTGCTGGTCATAGGGTCAGCACTCTCTTTACCTTTCTTTGATGCAGCTGATGTTTCCTCTTTAGATGCTGGAACTTTTTTTCTCTTTTGGATGGGATTTATGGGAACATTTCTGCCTCTTAGTGATAATTGGCGCTGCTGAGCGGACAATGCATTCATATAACCTCTCTGATACTCATCTGACTCTTCCTCCAAAGCGATCTCATTTGCTAAGATAAAATCTGCATCATTTTGAACTGCTGATCTTGCTGTCTTTTCATCATCTTCAGTGATAAATGTGGGCATATCATCAGGAGTAAAAAAATGATTTTCTTCTCCAACTACCTGATCATCATCATCTAACTCAGGACCAACAAAATTTTGCTGGACAGGTGTCTTCACTTGCTGCTGTTGTGATGGTGTGTCTTATGTTCGTTGCTCACGCTGTTTGATCCTATATTGTGGCTGTTGCTGACCACGAAAATTAGGATTCCGAATCTGGGTTTCGGGCTTGTCAATAGCTAACCTTTCAATCATCTTTTCTACCTTGCGAAGAACTTGGTATGATGTAGAAGCTTCTTCCTTTCTAGTAACCTTCCTTTCAGCTTTCATTCTAGCTCTCGTATCATTCAAATTTGCTTCGACACTGACTGCAATTTTCTGCATCTCTTCTAAGGTGCCCGGATCTCTCTCCCTTAGTTGATATGCCATGTCTGGATCAAAACCATCGGGGAACTTGAGCAGTGCTGATTTTCTGGTTGGTTTTAAATCATCCGGAATTGCGTTGTATACTGCATTGAATCTGATACAATAGTCTTGAACGGACTCTCCAACATTCCTTTTAAGCTTAGTATATTCGGCATTGATTTGCAGCGGATATTTCTTCACTTCCCAGCGTTCTAGAAATTGTATTTTGAGATCATCTAATGTAGGAATACTTCTGGCTAGCAGATTTCTAAACCATTTTCTTACCTCTCCACCAAAAGTCTGCACGAATAACCTCATAGTCACATTTTCTTCATCGATTTCATGAAGATCAAAGAAATCCGCCATCTTATCCACATGCTGTTGAGCTGTGATATTCTGAGGTGTGCCATCAAACAAAGGAATTTTACTTTGATAATCTGCAGGCATGTCATTCAAAACTTGAGGCAAAGCGAGGGGTGCAAACCGAGCTGCCATTGCTTTTGGAGGATTTGGTCTAGGGGTAGTTGGAGGAGTGGGTGTAGCTGAAGTATGTGTGGTATGTAGGGGTGTATGTGGAGGAGAAACCACGTGGGATGAAGAAGGGGAATTCACTGTAGATTATGGATATGTAATTATGGGAGAAATGGAGATGAAAGGGGGTTCGGTCTACTCATGCAAGGCAGAAGCCGTGATAGTAGATCCAATGTTGGCAGATGCAGCTTCTAGAAAATCAATCAGATTTGCAGCTTGAATATCTTTTTGAAGTTGTCGTAGGATAAAATTTTCAACCACTTTATTGTTTCTCTCAATTTCAAGGGCAGCAGCAAAATCAGGATTGGGAACTAGAGAATCAAGTGCATTTTCAGATTTAGTTTTAAACAGCGATAGTTCAAACCTCTCATCAAAATCAATTTCTTCAAAATACTTAAAGATAACCGGACATGAATGAGATTTAAATATGAGACTAGGATCTGAAGCCAACTTGTTATTTTCAAAATATCAAGGAACAAAACAGCTAGTCAGCCTGTGAAAACTCTCAACTTATCATCCAAAAGCTCAGATTTTGCAAATGTATTGGGGTGTTTCAAATGTCACGGTCAAAAGCTAAACCGGAGATTGACTGAAGTAGCTTTGATCTACTTGCGCTAATGCAAAGCAAAAGCGTTTCGAAGGGTACCTGGCTAATCTTTAGGCTCCGTCTGTAGCTTACGAGAGAAATGACATCAACGGGCAAACCATTCTAATGGTTCCCCAGTATGGTCGCCACTATGTTAGCGCTCGAATTTGCCCCAGGCTGAGGAAGGCAAAACTCAAGGCAACATCAAACCACGCTCAGCCTCGTAGCTAGCCCTATGAGGATAGGAGAGGGCTATCTCCGGGTCAATCTCAGAAAAATATAATCAATGAGGCTCGAGATGATTGAAATTGTAACTAATCTTAGGCTAGGTATTAAGTGCAGAGGTTTAAAGGTGATTTTTTGGGGTTTTTGTTGAATCAAAGGGAAGGCAATTTTGGGCGCGGGGATGAGACACAGTTTCTGCAGAGGTCTGATTAGAGCAAGGTAGGAAATTGTTTGATGCCTTAAAAGCTAATGAGGTGAGTAGATCAGACAGGTGAGGAGCTAAGGAGAGCAAGGAAACCTCAAGAGTTCTCCTTAAACAGATGAAAACATAGGAGATCAAACAAACTTAAAGGCAGAGCATTACAGATTATGAATTCCACCTTAACACTTCATTTGTTTAATTGAAAAAGATGAGAGAAGGAAAATGATACACATAACAACTTACAAGTACTGAAAGAAGCACACCATCAAGACATAAAGCCACATGAATTCCAAACAGTGCTGAAAAACCCTGGTCTTTCCTTTGCCAAAATGCTGAAGTAAAATGTACAATAGAGTCTCAAAACCTTTTCCCCAAGAGTCCAACCCTGAAAATGATTAAGAAAATACATAATATAGGCAAGCTAACTCATTCCCTTGCCTCCAGGGGTCGAGCTCATCATCCTAGGAGCTGTTTCAACCAATTCTAAACATGGAGCAAGAATCTAGTTGCCCAAAACAACCTACCTCTAAAAAGAAGGAAACTAATTCATTACATTAATTTCTTGGTAATTTGTGAATGAACCATCTAGAAGGAGATAAATAAGTGCCATGTTACCTCACATACATCAAATTACATCATGTTTGGTCAAATATCATCTCAAGGGGTGAAACTGGTGAAGACTGGCCGAGTTTCTGAGCTGAAAGGTGAAAACTGTGCTGAAAAACCCTGTGCGCCGCGCGCCTGAGCCCTATGCGCCGCGCGCCTTTCCACCTACTTTTGGGGCACTTCCCGGCATCCAAATTGAGCTCACAATAGCTTGTTGGAAAGGTCTAGATGTCTACTTTCCAATGCAAGTGGAATTTCCAATTTGGTGTTCATTTACCCCTCCAAAAGTTCATTCTCCCAAGACTATTTCCTGTGTGTCCAAAAAGGGGCAGTGAGGTCATTTTTTGCGTGTTTTTTGACCTTTTGGGGACCCAAACCTTGATGAAATGCCTTGGCAATAGCTGAGCATGTATATTTAATCATGAAAAATCCAAAAATGCAAGCCATTTGTGATTTGCACCTTCCAATCTTATGGGTCGCGCGCGGCGCGCTACGCGTTGAGCCAAAAAACCTGTTTTTTAACCAAAAATTTCAAAATTGACAAAATTTTCTCCAAACTTGTTGAAATTTGGGCTTGGGGTCCCCAATGAAGTACCATGCTCAGCCAAAGAGGCTTCAGCCAAAATCCGAAGACGATCAAGCTCCTTTTGTCTTTTTTGCTTTTTGACTGCTTTCTTCAATTTTGCCTTAAGACTCCTAATTAGCGCCTTGCAAACTAGGTTCTGGGCCTTGTAATGCATAGCCATGTGTTTTAATAATGCATTGTCTCTATTGGCCTTTTTCAGCCGCTCCTCCAAGTAGATGTTGACCCTCTCGAGATTAGCCTCTCGATCCTCATTTACCTGTTGCTCCAAAGAGGTGAACTCAATTTCTCTATGTTGGGCAGCTTGGCGATTCTCACGGATGTTCTGTAGCTATATGATCACGTGATGGTCCTCAAGATGCTTATTTCGCTGCTCTAGATACCTGATATTTGACTTTTCCATCTCCAGCTGGATTTGCAAAGCTCGAATGTCCGTTCCTTGCTCTTTGATAATCCTGATATATTGGGTCTCCTTTGATTCTGAAGCTGTCTCATCATCATGAATATTAACAAAACCTGATGGCTCACCTGAAGGCCTCTCTCATGCTTGGGCTTCTTGCCCTTATCCTGTACCTGTGGTGCTGCTATCGGAAGTGAGGCCCCTTCCACACAAGGTGGAGATAACACTCGCTGTGCTGATGAAGTCAACGAGACCCCTTCCACCCTGGGTGGAGATAGTACTCGTCGTGTAGATGCAAATAAGGCCCTGTGGCCTCGCTGGTATGTCACATATGGAGGGGCACTTATATGCTCAGTCTCAGGAATGCCTGGCTGGTGTGAAGGTGCTCCCTCATCATGAACTATCTCAGGAGGTGGCTGTAATGCTGCAAAGTAATCACGGGAGATGAAATCTTCCCAAGTAATGCCCTGCTGTGCCAACTGATGCATCATTATGATTTTGATCAACACATAATGATAGATGCTCTTATGCTGATGTGCTGGGCTCTTCCTTTGTACTCAAGGCACCATCCTTTCTATGTTGCGACACATGAAAAAAGGAATGTTCATCATACGCACCCTTGTGAAATGCATCAACAAACGGACATGGTACGCATAGAGACGTGAGAATCTGCCCTCGCAACTGAAATATCGAATGATGAGTTTCATCAATGGTGCATACTCATGCCTCAGGAATCTGAAAGGAAAAAATGCACTCAAGTGTCTTATATACCCGGGCTTGATATATGGCTCATAGTAGAATCTGTCTAACAGCTGGCGTTTACTCCATTCCTTCCCTACATTTGGTATCCCAGTGGCCTGAGCAATAGTCTTGGGTGACAAGGTGAAATTCACTCCGGCAAGGTTTACATGACCATCCTGTAAATGTAGAACAAATAAACGGACTAGTTCCCGATGATGCTGGATTTGTGAGATCAGCTCACAGTATTCGAAACATGATTGATACCGAAAACAATCTATTGCAAGTGGACAAGCTTGCAATTGAGCCAAAGAAGTAGGCTCCTCCCTGACATGCTGACCACTTTTGCCACCTTTGTGATACCTCCTTGGCACATTTACCTCCGGTGTAGAATCACTATCATAATCCTGCTCATAGTCTGACTCGGTCTCTGACATGTTTTTGAAGACAAGATAGCTGGAATATATATATGCTGATGTGTAAACTGTGTGCTCAATTGCTTGTAGATTGTTCTTTTGCTTCTTTTTTTTTTTTTTAAATGCTGTGACCAAAGGGAAAAAACAAATACATAAGGGAGTATTAGGAAATGGGTAAACATTAGGGAATTAGGGAGTTTGGAAATAAAAGTTAATTAGGGAGTGGAGGGGAAATCTATATATGAGAATAGGGTTTTAGGGTTTTGGGATATTGAATAGGGTTTTAGGGTTTTGTTTGTTTTATATAGGAATAAGGGATTTATTGATTGTAATGTAGGATTAATAAGTGGATTTTATGAAATGAGGAATAAAGGGAAATTGGGAAAAGAACAAATCTTGGTCACAAAATTGTTTTCAAAACCTACAGCAATTTTTCATATTGGCAAAGGGAGGCTTTCAAAATCTTGTCTCAACGGTCATTATCCATGAACCCACCACATTCATCATCAAATACAATGCAAGTGCAGTGGATGAGGGCCTACCTGACAAATTGATGCAAAGAGGAGGTGAATTCATGCAAATTCTGGGTTTAAACCCCAGTGCGCCGCGCACTTCGCCCAACACGCTGCGCGCTTCTGATGCGCCACGCGCTTGCAATTTAACACTGGGTTTTGTTGTCTGATGCGCCGCGCGCCTCTGATACGCCGCGCGCCCAGCTCAATGCGCCGCGCGCTCTGGAACCGCTTCAATTTTCTCACAAATTCGCTAACCCGCTTTGGAATGATGTTTTTCCCTCTTGGCATGCGAAATGAGTTTAAAAGGTCATGGAATATCTTTATAAAGACTCACTTTAATTTTTGCTTGGTCCATGACCCATTTTGTAATGTTTTGTCATTGACACTTTTTCAGGATTAATAGACTTCTGAGCTGTTTGGTTTCCTCCTTAAATTTGGTTGAACTGATGGTTTTCTTTGCGATTCTTTGCAGGGATAGCTGTGATATGATCTGGCAAAGGAGACCAAGGTTGCGCTTGGATGTTTCAAGAACTGAAATTTTTGAAGATTTTTACAAATATGAGATGACGACTTATCTTCAAAACAGAGTTTTGAAGAGAAGTCCTAATTTATCTGTATAATGATGAAAATTATTGAAGTAACCACCTATCGAGGACATCCCTCTAGCCTGCTGGTCTTCTTAGACTTTGCAAAACAAGACTGACTCAACCCAAGACCTAATGACCAAGAATCATTGTTATGACCCAGAAATTTGAAACAAGACTGTACATGACCTTTGAAGACTTGTTTTTATGAATAGACCTGAACCAGCAGTGCCAAGCACGAGGGGAATAAGTAACACAAACCATTCCGTCAAAGTTATGGCATGCCTAACGAAATGAAACTAATCGAAATTGATGGGACACCTAAACATGAAATGCAAAAAAGAGCTTTGATCTCTGACGAAGGGAAAACTAGACCGACTCTAACATTATCCTCAATGCAAGTGAACACGATGGCTCGCACAACATTGTCTAGATATATTAGTTTATTATCTTCTTCATATGGCTAAACTCTTTTCTTTTTTGGTTACATGTCCCTTTGGTGCAAGTTTGTTGGCTTTTTCATAAATTCTAAGGGTCTCCTAGTTAATGTGACATTCTTCACAGTGTCTCCTAGTTAATTTGTGACCTCTCCCTTATATGCTAGCTTGGGTAGCCTAGAATCCCCAATAGCTCTTCTCTTTACTTTCTTTTCGGCCTTCTCAGTCTCATTCCTCTTAGTCATGGGTTGTGGGGTATAGATTTCCCGATCAGTTCTTTCCTTTTTTATGAATTATTTCTTAACAATGTATGCACAATTTCCAAGTATTTTTTGGTTGAGGCCCCTGTGGTAGGTCGTGTTACCAAGCCCATGCCCAGGAAGCTTCCACTACTTTCATTATACTACCCCCTTCCAAATTCGCGCAGAAATCCACTAGATCGAGGCCCTTGCCTCTAATGAACGCCAATATTATTATGCCTCTGAAATCCTAGAAGAGGTATCCAATTGAGCTCATGACCCTAGTCGTACTAGGGGAAGATGAATCCAATACTTGAACTCGATCACCCTCCATCAGCAGATGAAAACCCTCTTGGGTAGGGTATTGAAAGAGAAGCATAAGGATGCTAATGATATCATCTCTTTCTTGAATGAAACTAAGTGGTTACAGAAATATCAACATTCTTGCTTGTTGAGTTTGGATGCCCTTCTAGATGACATGGAAATTCACATGTAGTGTGAACTTAAGCCTCCTTCTCCTATAGGTGCAAGTACCCAAGAACTAGCTCCATGGTATTAATAGTTTTTTTTGTTCTTTATGCAATTTAGTACATGGTAGTTCTAGTAGTTTCCAACAACAAATGTTTTATTGGTTATACTTGAACATTATTTAACGATCAACATATCTAGTTTCCCTCGAGGAAAATTGAGAGAAAACACTGTAAACACTAGATAAACTGTGATGCTTTTGATGGTGTATTTTGAAATTTTGAGGTAATAAAAATTTAGTTCACCAAACTAAAAATAGATATGAGAAGCTCCAAGAATCCCACCCATCATAGTAAGCTTGTAAACAAATGGAATATCCTTATATTGCTAAAAGAAAAGCTTACTCTACAATCATTCCATACACCAATCCAACATGGAAACAGTGGAAAGATCCATACCAAACATGATGTCAAGATAGCTAACAATAACGCTAAGAAAAACAATATTCCTTGTTGTTTGAATTGATAGAGGCAACTCATCAATTCTAACCAGCCAATAATTGGTCATATGATCATTAATAATCACCCTAGATACCTCACAAAATATTGACAAACAACCTCTAGCAACAACCACCAAATGTTGATTAAATCACATAGACAAGAGAAAATTATTTGCAATGTGATTATTCACCATCTTCAAATTATCTGGTATAGGCATACCACTCAAAAGACCATGAAAATGAGTAGATTCTAACAAATAATAGAAACATATATTGACAACACATAAGGATAGAGTGCTAAGGGGTATCATTGTCTAATATATTTAAAGACGTGAATATAAGGAGACAATGTTCTATTTATTGAAACATTTGTAGAGGCATAATAAAATAGTGTACTAACCATTCCCTCACATCATGAACCAAAACCCAGATATCTTAACATATTAGCAATACATGTGCTATCAATTTGATCATAGGCTTTTTCAAAGTCAATATTCAAAATGAGAGATTTTTATCTAGCTCCTTGGCCTAGTTCATAGCCTCCTAGTGGTTGAAATCACATTGCCTATAATAAAGTGCCCCTTAACAAATATTGTCTAATATTTGCACATAATTTGCTAGCTACATGTCTCATTTGTAATGTCAGAATCTTGGCCCTAACATCTAATGAGCCTCATCATTGGGTAACTATATGGACCTTCATTCACCTCCTAGATTAATCAAATCAAATACTCACAACTTATTACATGTTTTGATTATATTTTGCTTAATGAGATGAGTTAAAGTGAGATATTATGCCTAGTGGACTAATGTGCATTGAATGCAGGTTTGTGAGAGAAAATCAGGGAATTTTGGCAAGATTAAGGGCTGAAACTCGAATGGGACAAGGAAGAGAGATTGTAGGAGGTAAATCCTCCTCATTTACTCCTCCCTCATTCGAATATTCCTCCATCAATCACACCATCTCGGAGTACAAGCAGCCAAGTCATGAAGATCAAAAGGCAGTCGAGAAAGTGATAGTCAAAGAGTTAGTTCATCTTGAGTTTGGGAGTCGAGCCTCCCTAGATTTAAGGAAGTCGTTGGAGACTTCAGTTGTATAAATAAAGAGGCCTAGAGCCTCATTAGGATTCAAATTTTTGTTGTAAAAACACTAGTTATTTTTGAGCTCCAGACTTGTGGAAGACATTGCTATGTAATTTTCTGTTTTGATAATGAGAATGAGATTTTTCATGATCCAGTACTGAGTTAACTCAGAGGGCTGAAGCTCTTGGGTTAGGGCCCAACCCTAGCAGCAAAGGCTCCTCTTCTTGTATTTGTATGCTTAGATTAGTTTCATAGATTCATGGTTAAATTGTCCTTAGAAGTATTTCATTGCAAGTAGCGTAGATTTGATTAGTTTATTTATTAGTTGCTTCCATTTGTGCTTTACTTCAGTAGTAGGTTAGAATGGACAAAAGGAGCATCACAAAGTTGTAAGTGGGTGTCTTGGCCTCTCCTCTTCCTTCAGGAATCATGATTTGAGGAAAGGACCCCTATGCAGCCCCAGAAATACATATTTCTACTTTCTCATAGAATATAGAGTTTACTGTACTTGAACCAGCATTTGATCAGTGTGAAAGTGTAGGATTTAAGTACCATTTCTTCCATTTTCAGCCTTATAGTAGATCTCATCAATGAATTCATCTTATTCTGCAAATTTTCCTCATGCATGAAGTAGACAGCTAGCTCATTAAGCTTTATTTTTCTAGCTCATTGAAATTCTTCTTGTTTACATGATTTTTGGGCAAATATCATTGTTTGATGCAGTGCAGGTGTTTCAGAAGTAGAGAAGGATTTCATAGCAAGCAACCTCCTTCCAACTTCATCCATCCATAATCATTCCTTTCTTTCACTAAGACCTTCACCAATTTCATCATTTTACATGGAAACTTCTCCAAGCATGTTGAGCAAATCCAACCATCTCGCAACCTTCTGAGTGATCCTAGGCATTTTCTCACTCCATTCCATTCACCAACCACCTTCCCTAAGCCTTTCATCACCTCCAACACCCATTGTTTTTCTCTCGGCTTTATCTTGTAGAAATATAGGGAACCCTATAGGTTTTTAGGACATCTTGTAGGTTTTCCTGTAGTGGCCTATTTTGAGGCCCAATTGAGGAAAAACCTCCAGGAAGCCACACAAGGTCACCTAAGGGTCTCCCAAATCTTCCAACCATCCACCAACATCCCTAAGCCACCTGCCACATCACCAAAAGAGATTAGCTTTCACACTTGTTTTTCCATAAAAAATAATAAAAAGAAAAAACATATTTATTTCAATCCTTTACATGCACAGTTGTGATTTTTGATGTTTTGAACTTCCATGCTTAGGACAATAGCATTTCATACATGTTAGCTTGGCATTCTTTTAAAGCATAGTTTATCATTAGTTAGTTAGGAAATGGTGTGTTTTTAGCATGGATTTCAGTCCTTTTCCTTATTGCAATAGACAAGCTTTCTCCTAGAGTATATTTCTCTTTCTTTCATCAATAATCAAGCTTCTTCTGAATCCATAGAAGTCTGGCTTGAAAACCCTAGTGGTCTCTCAGCAGCTAAACAATGACAAAAGGAAGAACCATCACTCTTACTTGTGTATACAACACTGTCACCTCCAAGTTTGTACAAAACCTGCGTTGATAAAGTAAAGCTGGTAGCCCCAGGAATTGTAGCATTCTTGTTGCAATACTGGTGCTCATCACTTTTTGGTGCCATTGTCGGGGAGGTTTCTGAGTAATATGTGATTACTGCTTTCTTTCTTCCATTTCTTGTTTCTAATATTCTACTAGTAGTTTCATTTATACAAAAGTAATTTAGTTTGTTTCCTTTTCCATTCTACACTCTTAGCTTTCCTTTCAATTCTGAAATTAATTTCAAAGTTTGAAAAAACACAAAACACAACAAAAACATTTTTTTCATGCCTCGTAGGAATAGGGATAACTTAGGGAACTAGAGGAACCCTTAGGTGAGCAACATGTTTGAAGAACCTATAGGGGAAGAAGAAGAAGAAGGCCCCATTCCTACTGGACCAATGGCTGAAAATATAAATGATAGAAGAAATAGGGAAAGAGTTGAGGGTGCCTTCCCCATCAGGGAAACCAATGGGGATACTAAGATGAAAAATATCAGCCCCTCTGCCCTCCCTCATTTCCATGGCCTAAACTCAGAAGATCCAAACACGTTCTTATTTGAGTTTTCTGTCATATGACGAACCTATGACTACACCAATGATGAGAAGAAGTTGAAACTATTTCCATCCACTCTTAAGGATGCAACTTTGTGCTGGTTCATGGGTTTACTTGGAGATATCATCACCACTTGGGCTCAGATGCAACAAGCCTTCAACAACAAGTATCGAGACTACTGTAGGTCTAAAAAAATTAAAGAGGGAATTTTTAGGATGACCTTAGGGCATGTTGAATCCCTAGAGGACTATGAAGAAAGATTCTAGCTTAGCTACAAAAAGGATAGGTACACACTTGACCCTGAGCCACTAAAGCTAGTCCTGCTTAGAGGAGTAAGGGAAGATCTTCTGGATACCCTAAACTTGTTAGCAGGAGGGGATATCTACCAGTTACCCTATGAGGATATCAAGACGGTCTTTACAAACCATTCTAGGGCAGCTAGGAAAAAGGGTAGGGGTAGTCAGCCTATGGTAAATCCATCCTCTTCCAATTCATCCATCAAGGGTGGAATTGGAAAAATGCTGGAGGATTTCAAGAGTGAGATGCTGCAAAAAATTTCCCTACAGATGGACACTATGCACATTAAGGGAAAACATGAGGAAGTAGAGAGAGACTTAACCATTTTCTGCCCTAAATGCACCAAGAGGCACCCTAGGAATGAATGTCCATTGAATTCTATTGAAATCTGCTCAGTCTGTGAAGAAAACCACTCCACAGACAAGTGCCCTTCTCTCCCTGGATTAAAAGTTGTATATCAAGGAGCTGAAGGGGTAACTGAACAACTCTGCTACATAAACCAAAGGAGACCTCATGGGCCTAGGCCATACCAGCAGGGCATGCAAGGGTCATCCCATGCATATTACAACCCCAACCAGACCACATCCATACCTTCTTGGGGACCCTTGCTCATCCTTCCTAGGCTACACCTCCTCCTTGGTCCTTTTCACCCCAGTATCATTCCCAACCAGCCAGTCATTTCAACCATATGCTCCGCCAAAACCTCAGTGGAATGCATCGCCCTAGGGGTGGAGGCCCCCATACAACAATGCTCTAGCTTTATTGCCTTCACCACCTGCTCAACCACAACTTTTACACTCTGCTCCACCTAAACAACCCTAGATGCTTGCCCAACGAAATTTGAACCCGAACAATAGACATGCACAACAAGTATATAGTGGAGATACATCCTATCCTACTTATGTTGTGGAGATTTAGGAAATCAACCTGAGATCTAGAAGAGTACTCCCAGAAAACCAACCTCTACTTCCACCTAGGGAGGTTGAGGAGGAAAGAGAGGAAGCATGCCTAAAGTAAATACACCACCCTTTCCTGAGAGATTAACGCAACCACTCCAACCTACCCCAGAAGAGACTGAACTTTTGGGAGAATTGAAAAACCTATGTGTCAAAATTCCACTTCTCCAAGCTATTAAATATGTACCTATTTACAACAAGTTGATTAAGGATAAGTGCTTAAAGCATCCAGGGAGGCAAAGAAGAGATGCCCCTACCATTAATGTCATTGGGAAACTGTCCGACTTAATGTTGGGGCAGGTAATCTGTCCAAAGTATTTGGACCCTGGAAGCCCTGTAGTAGATGTGCACATCAATGGCACCATTGTCCCACACACTTTGATCGATCTTTGGGCTACCATTAATGTGATTACCAAGGACACCATGCTCAAGCTCAACCTCCAAGGTTCATTGAGAAAGACCACAACAGTTCTGCAACTTGCAGACCACTCCACAGTGACCCCTGAGGGGATTGTGGAGGATGTGATGGTCTCCATTGACTCTTAGGAATACCCTGCATATTTCCTAGTTCTCCAGCCTAAGGCTAAGCTTATTGGTTACCCTCTCATCCTTGGGAGGCCCTGGTTAGCCACTATTGATGCCTACATTAGCTGCAGGGCTAGAAATATGACTATCAAGAATGGGCATATGTCCAAGCAGTTAGTCCTATACCCTCCTGCTCAGCCATCTCTAGAACATGAATTACCTTTGTGGCTGGAATAGGAGGAGGAAGATGAAGTTTATTCTGCCCAACTCTATACCTGAGAAACAACCATGGGAGGGGGGTATCAGGATGAAGATGATTTGATTGAACTCATACTCCAAAGTTCAACTCCCAATACATTATCCTTAGAAGAAGTAGTAAAGGAAACCCAAAACAACCATCAAATGAATCTATGCTTAGCTGATTCCAACCCTATCCATGTCAAAACCATAGAATTTTGCCTCGAGAGAGCTTTTAAAATCAACCTGCCTCTTTCTGTTCACCAAGAAGAAAAGTTGTGCAACCTGCTAAATTAACACTTGGATGCATTTTCTTGGAGTTACAAAGAAATGAAGGGAGTGCACCCCTCGGTGTGTACTCACCACATTTATATAAAAGAAGGTTGCAAGCTAGCCCGACAACCCCAAAGGAGGATGAATCCAGCTCTTAAAGATATAGTCAAAGAAGAACTGCAAAAGCTGCTAGATGCAGGACTCATTTACCCTATCTCAGACAGTGAGTCAATCTCTCCTTTGGTGTTGGTTCCAAAGAAAAATGGTAAGCATAGGATTTGTGTCAATTACAGGGGGTTAAACAAAGCCACAAAGAAGGACCATTTCCCTCTACCTTTCATCGACCAAGTGCTAGATGGCCTGATAGGGAAAAAGTTTTTCTCTTTCCTAGATGGATTCAGCAGGTACAATAAAATCCAAATCAGCCTAGAAGACCAAGATAAAACCACCTTCACTTGTCCTTGGGGTACTTTCACCTATAGGGTCATTCCTTTTTGCCTATGTAATGCTCCTGCCACTTTCTAGAGAGCAGTCCTGAGTATCTTTGTTGAGTTAGTCCATGATGCAGTAGAGATTTATATGGATGATTTTACACCTTATGAATGTGATTTCCAGGAGGCTCTGTCCAACTTAGGTAAGGTGCTACACAAATGCATTGAAATGAACTTGTCTCTCAACCCAAAAAAATGTGAATTCTTGCTGATTGCAGGGATTGTGTTAGGTCATTCAATATCTCAGTAAGGACTGCAAGTGGACCCAAACAAAAGAGTTATCATCCAAAGGGTCCCACCTCCACAAAAGCAGAGAGATGTCAAAAGTTTCCTAGGGTTAGCTGGATACTACCGAATGTTTATAAAAGACTTCAGCAAGTTGGCTTCTCCTTTATTTGGGCCGTTGGCCAAAGACTCTGAGTTTGTATGGTCAAAAAATTGCCAAGAGGCCTTGGACACCCTGAAGGACAAGTTAACCAACTACACCGATTCTCAGAGGCCCAAATTGGGCCCTTCCTTTTCATATAAATGTTGATGCCTCACACAAAGCCATAGGATCAGCCCTAGGCCAGATAGATTAAAAATTCCTTATGCCATTTACTTTATTAGTAAGAATTTGTCAAAGGCTGAACTGAACTACACAGTGACCGAAAATGAGCTCCTGGTTGTTGTGCATTCATTAAACAAATTTAGGCATTATATTACAGGCTATCAAACATTTGTACATACTGACCATGCTGCAATCAAATATTTAATGAATAATTCTGATGTGAATGCCCAAATTATTAGATGGTTACTGTTATTACAACAATTTTATCTAACTATTGTTGATAAGCCTGGAAAGGAAAATGTTGTTGCAACTTTTTTGTCCAAATTAACTTTGCTTGTAGGTGAGGATGGAATGGTTGATGATCAGTTACCGGATGAGAACCTATTTTCCATTTCAGTTGTCTCTCCATGGTTTGCTGACATAGAAAACTATTTGATATCTGCACAGTTCCCACCGAATTTTTCCTCTAAAGAGAAAAGCAAGATTGTGAGGAAGAGCACCCCCTTCACTTGGATTGGGGGCAACCTCTTCAAACTAGGACTGAATCAAATTCTGAGAAGGTGTGTCAGGGAGGAGGAAGTCTTTGACATCCTTCTGACCTGTCATGATGGGCCTTGTGGAGGTAACTTTGTAGCAAAGAGGACAACATTTAAAGTGTTACAAGCTAGTTATTATTGGCCCACTCTTCATCAAGATGTGAAAAGATATACTAGTTAGTGTGATCAATGCCAAAGGATGGGAAAGCATACTCCAAGATATGAAATGCCTCTGCAACCTCAAGTGAATTTCGATCCATTTGACAAGTGGGGCATGGACTTCATTGTGCCTATTGACCCTCCTTCCAAGAAAAATCAGTATATCATTGTATGCACTAACTATCTAACTAAGTGGGATGAAACCAAGGCAATCAAGGTAGCAACAGAGGAGGGGGTGGCTGAGTTCTTAAGGGAGAATGTATTTTACAAGTTTGGGTACCCTAAGGAACTGGTCACTGATCAAGGCAGCCAATTTACCTCCAACATGATTGAAGACTTGTTAAGCCAGCATAAGAGCAAACATAGAACCTCCACTCCCTATCACCCACAAGCTAATGGGCAAGTGGAGGTGACCAACAGAGTGCTGGAGGGCATCCTGACCAAAGTGGTTAGTAGCAGCAGGAAAGATTGGGTAGATAGACTAGTTGAGGCCACCTGGGCCTATAATACCACATGGAAGACCACCACTGGATTCACACCTTATGAGTTGGTCTATGGGAAAAAGGCCCTATTGTCCATTGAATTTGAGTATGATAAATTAAGGATGGAAACCCAATTAGATCTAGATCTCAGCAGTGCACAAAAAGAGAGATTACTCTAGTTGAATGGTTTAGATGAGTTTAGAATGCAGGCCCTCCTACACACAGAGGTAACTCAAATTCAGAGGAAGATCTGGCATGATAAGAACATCAAGGATAAGCAATTTCAAGAAGGTGATTGGGATTTGTTACATGATTCTAGATATAAAGACTTAAAGGGAAAGTTAAGGACAAGATGGTTAGGGCCTTATGCTATAGAGAGATGTAATGATAATGGTTTAGTGCAGATGAAAACCATAGATGTAGAGGCCATTCCTTTACTTGTTAATGGGCACATATTGAAAGTTTACAAAAGGCCATTGTCAAAGCAAGAGTTAATTGATGGTATCAATAAAACAATGATGGTGGTGGAGAAAGCCTCAGCTCCTGCCTCATAAATCACTGAGGAAAAAAAAATAAGGAGACTCAGATGAAAACCTCCATGAGGCGCCTGAGTCCCACTATTGGGTTGAAAGCCTCTTGGGGCAGCCCAATGGTGTCCAAAAAAAAGAGAAAGAGAAACCTCTCTTGAGGCGCCTAAGGCAAGCAGCTAGGATGGAAACCTCTTGGAGGAAGACTAGTTGTTAAAAAAAAAAGAGTAAAGAAAAAATCATGAAAAACTGTTTGCAGGTCAGCAGGAGGACGATCAAAGATCAAAGGAGAATCAAAAGGGACCTATTCCACTCATATTTTTATTTCTCCATCCATTACCCTTCATCATTCCACCATTCCTGTCATTTTTTTCACTCATTTGCCTTAGTTTGCAAGGGTACTGTGTTTTCTACAGGATTCCCTGTAAACCTACAGGATCCCTTGAAAAGCTACAGGATGATCCTGTAGGAATTATAATGGCTCAAGTATCCTAAAGGAAGTAACCCCAGGGCAAGGAAATGGCCTACACATGTCAAAAAATGAAATTATTACATCACCACTTCATTACCATACCTCTCTCCTGTTGAAAATAACAACAAGAAATGCTAAAAATAGAAATGCTAAAAATAGCACTGCTATAAAAGTAGTTCAACCAGTGTTGAACATAGCAACAAGGACTGAAAAATGGAAGTGCTAAAAATAACATTCTATAAATAGAATTTCGGGATACCTTCCTATTTTAGTCAGTCCCTAAACTAAAATAGTGAAGTAAAATTCGAATTTGATCTTAGCAGCTGTTTGTAAAATAATTAATTAATTCATCTTCAGTTAATTAGTTAAGGAAAATCAAACATGAAGTCTATGTGGGGACATGTAGCAGTTTCTCCATTAATTGAGGAATTTATCCATCAGTTAAAGAGATAAGGATGATTTGTAATTAGTTGGCTAAGTTAACTGAGTCAAGTCCAGTTAGTTTAATTCAAACAGTTTTTTGAAATAATGTGAGTTCAGTTAGTTAATGCTTACATGCATGTAACTGCTGCACTTTAGATAATTGAATATTCTCTCATAAATAACTCATGCATGTCAGTTCATACAAAGACCCAGTTGAGATCAGATGGAGGGACAATGTAATATCAGTTGCTAGAATATTCCATTGTGAATATTCCTTGCATGCAGAAGGAATTCTTTCCCTGAGGATTACACAGTTACTTCTTTAGGTTTTGTGAGTGTGATGAGGCCAATTCACACATGTGGCTTCACTGGACCCCAAGAAAAACTGAAATAGGAGGCTTGGAGGGTGTTAGCGCTTGAAATTTCACCTCAGGCTGAGAAAGGCAAACTCCAAGGCAATATCAAACCACTTAGCCTCATAGCTAGCCCTACGGGGCAGGAGAGGGCTCTCTCCGGTATATCTCGGCAAAGATCTTATAAGGGCGGAGATAACCAATAAAGAACACTGATTTTAGGCTAGTAAACTGATAAAAGGTTTGATTTGCGATTTTAGGGTTTCGGTGGAAAGTTGGGGAAAGGCAATTTCGGGTGCGGGGATTGGACACAGTTTTTGCAGGGGGTTCTTTGGGGCAAGGTAGGAGACTGTATTGATGCCTTTGAAAGAGTCAGATGGGAAAGAATGACTGGTGAGGAGCTAAGGAGAGCAAGTAAACACCTTGAGTTCTCCTTAAATAGATGAAAACATTGATATTAAGCAAACTTAAAAGCAGAGAATGGCAATCATGAATTCTACTTTAACACTTAATTTTCCTAATTTGCAGAAGGAAAAGTAAGAAGATGATCCACATAACAAACTTACAAGTACAAAGAGAAACACACCATCAATACATGTAACCACAGGAATCCCAAAAAGGACTGCAAAACCCTGGTCTTTCTTCCTTTGCCAAAATTGCAGAGATACAATGAGTAATACAATAGAAGCTTTCTCCCTCAAGAGTCCAACCATGAAAATGACCAAGAAAGTACATAATATAGGCAATCTAACATCTTTCCTTGCCTCTATGGGTCGAGCTCACTATCCTAGGAGCTGTTTCAACCAATTCCAAACTGAGTACTAAAATCTAGGCAGTCAAAACAACTTGCCTCTATAAGCTAGGAAACCAATTCATTCATTAAATTTTTGCCTATTTCATGAATGAATCTTCTAGAAGAGATAAATAAGTGTCAAAGTATCATAAAATTACATCATTTATATCAAGGAGGATCAAAATCCACTCCAAAAAGTCAAACCTAGTCCAAACTGCGTTTTGCTGAGCTGTAGGTGCATTTATGTGAAAATAGCCTGATGCGTAGCGCCCTGAATCTCAATGCGTAGTGCGCCTTTGGGCCTGCTTTTGAGGCACTTCCCGGAGTCCAAATGAGGCAAAAGTGGGCTTGTTGGAAAGGTCTGGATGTATAATTTCCAACCCAAGTGGAATTTCTGAATTTGGTGACAATTTGCCCCTCCAAAATTGCAATCTCCCAAGACTGCGTCCTGTGTGTCAAAAAGGTGGCAGAAAGTCATTTTTTGCTTGTTTTTTGACCTTCTGGAGGCTCAAAACTTGGTGAAATTTCTTGGCAATTGCTGAGCAAGTGTATTTTTGCATGAAAAATCCAAAAATGCTGAGTTTTCATGAAATGGAGTTGCCCATCTTCAGGGTAGCGCGCGGCGCGCTACGCATTGGGGAAGAAAACCTGTTTTTGCCCAAAAAATTCACAAATGACCAAAAATGCTCAAATTTTTTTGAAATTTGTGCTGTAGGTAAGTCATTTAGCACCATGCTCCTTCAAGGAAGCCTCAGCCAAGATGTGGAGGGGATCGGGCCTTTTTCTTCGTTTTAGTGCCTTGGCCAACCGTCCTTTGAGCACCTTCATTTTTGCCTTACATAAGTGCATTCGAGCCCAATAATGATTTTTCATGTTCCGGAGCATGTCCTTATCTTTGTTAGCCTTGGCCAGCAACCTCTCCAAATGAGCATTGACCTGGAGAAGCATAGCCTCTCGCTCAATGGGTACCAAATCACCGGGTCTCTTACGAGCCAAGTTGCGGTCTTCATGGATCCTCCGCAACTCATCGAGAGTGTGCTCATCCTCTAATTGCTTGTTACGTTGTTCTAAATATGTGATTTTCCATTGTGCCATCTCTAATTTTTCTTGCAACAAGCGATTTTCACCC
Source organism: Pinus tabuliformis (assembly GCA_031772625.1). Classification (NCBI taxonomy): domain Eukaryota; kingdom Viridiplantae; phylum Streptophyta; class Pinopsida; order Pinales; family Pinaceae; genus Pinus; species Pinus tabuliformis. The sequence continues at coordinate 739,284,667 of CM062805.1, read as the reverse complement.
TGCCGTTGCTGAATGATCTCCTTAAGCTCCGGGCTAGGAGAAAGGATGTCAAGATCAATGATGTCAATATCAGGATCACCTGACAATCCCTCCTCAATCATGGGCTACTTGCCCCTCTCTGATACATGTGCTGTTGTCGGAAACAAGGCCCCTTCCACCTGGTGTGGAGATAACACTCGCGGTGCTGATGAAGAAGGCAAGACCCCTTCCACCTGATGTGGAGAAAATACTCGCCGAGCTGATGCAAATAAGGCCCTATGGCCTCTCTGATATGTGACCAATGGAGGGGAGCTGACATGTCTGGGCTCAGGGATGTCATACTGCTGTGAAGGTCCTCCCTCCTCATGAACAACCTCAGGGGGTGGCTGTGGCACTGTGAAGAAATCTCGAGAGATGAAATCCTCCCACGGAATACCCTGTTGTGCCAACTGATGCATGACCACAATCTTGATCAAAGCATAATGGTAGATGCTCCTGTGTTGCTGTGCTGGGCTCTTTCTCTGCACCAAGGGCACCATCCTCTCAATATTCCGGCACATGAAGAAAGGAATGTTCATCATCCGTACCCGTGTGAAATGCATCAACAAGCGGATATGGTACGAATACAAACGTGAAAATCTGCCCTCACAGGTGAAATAACGAATGATGACCCTCATCAAGGGTGCATACTCATCTCTCAAGAATCTGAAAGGAAATACACCAGTCATGTGCCTCATATATACAGGTTTAATGTAGGGCTCGTACTGAAATCTGTCCAACAGCTGGCGCTTGTTCCATTCTTCTCCAACATTGGGTATCCCTGTTGCTTGAGCAACCATCTCAGGTGACAATGTAAAATCCACCCCTGCAAGATTCACATGTCCGTTGTGCAAATGTAATACAAACAAGCGGACCAATTCCCCGTGGTGCTGAATTTGAGAAATTCTTTCACAATATTCATAGCATGCTTGATGACGGAAACATGTGACTGCAAGTGGACAAGCTTGCAAATAGGCCAAAGAGGTGGGCTCCTCTCTCACATGCTGACCACCCTTACCACCCCTGTGAGGCCTCCTTGGCACCTCAACCTCCGGTGTTGACTCACGGTCATCACTTTGCTCATAGTCTGTTATGGTTTCTGACATGATTTCAAGAGCAAAATGGCTGAAATGTACTGTTGCTTCTGCTCAGATGACCTGCTGTTTTGACTGTTTGAATGCTGTAAAACTTAGGAGATTTGAGGTCGTTTTGAAGCTTCACTGGCGGTTACTGTAGGTGAAAACCCAACGCGTAGCGCGCAGGTCCTGACGCGTAGCGCGCGCCCAATGCGTAGCGCCCGATCAAATCTTCCACTGCAGAGTGTGCCCTGACGCGTAGCGCGCGCCCAACGCATAGCGCGCAGGCCCTGATGCGTAGCGCGCAGGTGCTGTCGCTCAATTCGCCCAGTTTCACACTAAATCGCCTTTCACACTTGCTCTTGGAGTCTTGGAGGCAAATGATTTGCAAAATGAGGAGAGAGGGGCTTTTATAAGCTTGATTTAAATTAATTTCCCTTCAAACCCACTTTATAATGTTTATGCAATGACACTTTTTAAAACTAATTACGTCTGACTTGTGGTTTCCTTTTTGTCATGAAATTGGTTGAAATGATGCTTTTTCTTGAAAATTTTTGCAGGGATAGCTTCTGAGGAGTCTTAGCAAAGGAGACCAGCGCTGCATGCCAACTTCTGGAGAATTTGAATTTTTACAAATTTTTACAAAAAATGAGAAAATGACCTTGCCTTCAAAAACAGGGTTTTTGAACTCATGGTAAAAATTAGCTACACAATATGAAATCTTCTGAAATGGTGCTTTGCTGGACATCCCTCTGGCCTGCTGGGCATTTATTGACCTCAAAAGACAAAATTGGACTAAACCCTAGACCTAGGACCTTGATTTCAAGACAAGACCAATGACCCTGTAAGGAATTTATTGACTGAAACAAACTGGATCCAGGAGTGCCAAGAGGGGAATAAAGACACAAGCTCCTCCATCAGGGTTATGGCATGCCTAATGGAATGCAATAAGATGACACTGATGAGACACCTACTAATGCAAATGCAAAGAGCTTTGATCGCTGATGGAGGGCTACTAGACCGACTCTAACATTGGCTCCAATGGGGATGGTAGCTCCTTGGAGGTGCCAAGAACCTTAGACCTCTGGGAGAGCACACCAGTGCCTTTTAATCATTGGGCAATGGAGTCATTATTTACATATTTGACCCAAACTGGGACAACTTTATTGACTTGACAATTGACTGAAAATTAGACCAACTTTGACTCAAACTAACTCAACTTTAAACAGAAAATGAACTGATAAAAACAACATGACAAACTCACACAAACTAATCTTCATCTTTAGAATTATAGCCTTCACCGTGGGCCCCAGACTAAAGATGAAAGATCAGTTCACACTTGCAGTAGTATAAAAGTAAAATGGTAATTACAATGATAATGACTAGAGTAGAAAATGCTCAGACATGGTACCTTTTAAGCAGTCGACCATTGACTGACCCTCCGAGACAATCATCACCATTCATTTCTTTGAGAAGAAAGGAATTTGGACCACGGTATGCTGCAATTTTGTAGGGACCTTTCCACAAGTTGTCAAACTTTCCATGTTTCCCTTTGTCTTCATTTCGGGCATCCCACCTCAAAACAACATCATCGATTTGGAAATCATCCAGTTTTGCTTTCTTGTCATAGATTTTCTTTATGCGCTCCTGCAACTTGAGAGTATTGTGAAGAACCTCCTCACGTGTCTGCTGTAAATGAATCATTTGACTAATCCGCCTTTGCATGGGATCCTCCTCACCACCAGCTTCTTGAAGCAACTTTGCTACCGGAATACTAAGTGAAGTAGGAAACACTGCATCTGTCCCGTAAACCAGTTCAAAAGGTGACATACCAATTGACTTTTTCTGACTGACATGATCAGCCCATAATGCATTTACTAACTTTTTGTGCCAGCTCTTCTTGTTGATTTCCAGCAATTTCTTTATGATGTTTACCAAGGATTTATTCGAAGATTCAGCCAGCCCATTTCCTTGCGGATGATAGGCGGTCGAATGCCCCAAGCTGATATTATATTTGTAGCAAAAATCAACCATCTTCTTTGATTTAAACGCTGCTGCATTATCTGTAATCAACTTATGTGGACAGCCGAAACGTGACAATATGTTGTTTTCAAGGAAAGAAATAATTACCAAGTCCGTAGCCTGCCGGGTGGGAATGGCTTCAATCCATTTCGTGAAGTAATCAGTGGCTGTCAATATCCATCGATGCTGTCCGGAAGATGTTGGATGAATTTCGCCGATGAAATCCAAGCCCCACTGCTGAAATGGTGCGCTGACTTCAATGGGCTTGAGAGGCAATGGCTGTAATTTCTGCTTTCCTTGAAAAATTTGACATTCATGACAACTCTTGATTGCTTTATATACATCTGAAAACAGTGAGGGCCAATAAAAACCTGCCCTTAGGATCTTGTTTACCGTGGTCTTCCAAAACAAGTGGCCCCCACAGTCACCTTTGTGGAAATCCTCTACAGCTCTCTTAGCTTCCTCCTCGACCAAACAATTCAGCAATATTCCACCGGGGTCTTTCCAATATAGTGTAGATTTGATGATGCAAAATTTGGCAGCCTTTAATTTCAATGTCCTACTTTTGTTTCGAGGCATCCCGGGAGGTGAAGACAAATTTTGAAGCACATATACAATATCAGCATACCAAGGAGAAGAAACAAAGATGTCAGATACCTGTAATGCTGAATTCTCCTCGTCTTCATCGGATAGGGCAACAATCAAATTAATGTCTAGGACATGGAGATTTGTTTCAGACATCAATTTAGCGAGACCTTGACCCTTGATCAGCTTGGTAGGCTTAATTTCCACATCATATTCTAATAGTGCAGCAATCCACTTACCCCGCCTTCCTTCTGGTTCTGCTTGTACCAAAACATCTTTAACAGCCGCGTTAGGAACATATGCCAAAATGTGAGAATTCAGTATGTACACACGGAAATCTTTCAAGGCTTTTACCAGCGCCAATGCTTGTTTTTCAATGATATTATACTTCAGCGCTCCGTCCCTTATAATACGACTGAAAAAAGCAATGGGATTCTCAACTCCATCTCTCTTTTGCATCAGCACAGCTGCCAATGTATGCTCAGAAGCAAATGAAAATAAAATAAAATCTTGTGTATAATCCGGGTTGATTAGAGTTGGGGCTGAAGATAAAATTAACTTTACCAAATTGAAAGACTTTATCGCCTCTTTGGTCCATTTGAGCTGGCTGTCCTTTTTTAGCATGCTAGTGATTTCTCTGAGGTGTTCGGCAAGATTCGGAATAAAGCGACGCAGAAAATTCAACTTGCCATTAAAGGACTGAATCTCTTTCTTGTTTCGGGGCTGCTCTAATTGCTGAATAGCTTCGACACGTGCAGGATCTATACGAATGCCGTCTTTGGAAATGATGTGACCCAACAACTTGCCTTCACTCATGGCGAAAAGGCTCTTCTTTGGATTCAATGAGATACCATATTTTCTGCACTTTTGAAACACCATTGTTAAATGATACAAATGTTCTTCATCAGATTTAGAAAACACAGTTAAATCATCAAGATAAATGACCAAAAAGACATCCTTCTCATTAGCAAAGGCCATGTCCATCGCCCGCTGAAAGGTAGCACCGACATTTTTCAATCCAAGCGGCATCTTGGCATAATGAAATGTCCCCCATGGAGTAGTGAATGCAGTCTTGTCGCGGTCATCCTCATGCACCAAAATCTGATTGTACCCGGAATACCCATCAAGTAACGACATCCTAGATGCCCCAACTACCCGCTGCAATATATGATCCATCTTGGGCAGTGGATAATTGTCCTTTAGTGACACCTTATTCAGATTTCTGAAGTCTATACACAAGCGGATCTCACCGGTCTTCTTTCTCACGGGCACCAAGTTGGAAATCCAGTCGGAAAATCTGATTGGCACTATAATTTCAGACTTGTACAACCTGTTAACTTATTTCTCAATCAAAGGCAGCAACTTAGGATTAATTCTTCTCAACTTTTGTTGGAAAGGCTTTTGATTTGGCTTTATGGGAATGGTATGCTGAATGATACTTGTGTCATAAGTTTTCAAATCTGAATAATCCCATGCAAAAACATTAGAAAACGAAGACAACAATCTGATATATTCTTTCTTTACCTTTGGCGACAATGCCTTCGATAGTTTCACCGTCTTTGGATTTTCAGCTGTTCCGACATTCACTTCTTCAACACCTTCTTCCGTTGGCCTCAAAGTTGGTTTGCGGGCAACGTCATCTTGATCAAACAACTCCTCCAATGGAATTAATCCTTTAGGAATGAAATTATCTTTAAGTTGCAATACATCCATTTGATTTACTTCCTCAGGTTCTGTGTCTATGGAGATGTCTTTGAACTCACCTTCAACTTGCAGAAAATCCTTGATTTCTTCGTCATCTTGGAAAACTTGCCAACATCTTTGATTGTCTGGAACCGTAGGACGGTGCTTCACATAAATCTCAAACTTATTGCTGGAATTCATGGGGATTTTTAGATTACTTGCTGCCTTAGCCAATGCATCCGCAACACCATTTTGGATACGGGGCACACATGTCAAAGTATGTTCTGAAAACAACTTCAAGATATCTAGGACAACATTTCGATATGCTCGCATACGAGGATGCTTGGCCTGGAACTCACCTTCAACTTGCTTTATAACCAACTCGGAGTCGCCATATACTGCTATCTTCTTTGCCTTCAAATTCTGAAGGATTTTCAGGCCAGCAATGAGAGCCTCATATTCCGCCTCATTGTTTGAACAATCGAATGCCAATTTGTAAGAACATACTCGTACCTTGCTTGGGACTTTGTTTCGGACAGAAAATGGACTTCGAATCCACACACCTATACCAGCACCATCGCTGCCCACAGCGCCATCAAAATCCATGGTCCAAAGACCATCTTCATCGTCTTCTAAGTGCTGAAAATGTGATGTCTCTGCATTTTCTGTTTGCTGCCCATTGGTTTCAGCTGTTGGCTCCATGACAGCGGACCTTTCTTCACTTTCCTTTCTCAAAATTTCTCTAAAATTTTCTGTAATGTCTGGTATATCTTCCGCTTGAACTAACTGACTATCTATCTCATTAAAATTATCTGCAAACAAAACAAATGACTCTAAATCTGTATGTACATACTTTACAGGATGATTAACTGGCTTTTCCTTACTAGTGATCATGTATTTCATCTTTTGTTCCCAATATAATTTCCTCATCTGACCGAAGACCGGGATTGTAGCGTAAGAAAAATCAAGCTGAAGTGTACCTTTGAGCTTAGCTCCCCAAGATCTCGAAAGCAACATTCCGAATCACGGAGGAATATCCGCCACCACCACATCCATCAAAACATTCTTTGCTGGGATTTGATCTAGGCTCAGTACCAAGTCCTTGATCAAACCAATACATTTTACCTGGCTGGAATCAAACGAATACAAATCATGATATTTCCTCGTGATGTCTAGTCCTAGCTTTTCCATGATTGCTTTCGGCATCAAATTATGCGAAGCTCCCGAGTCAAACATGGCATTATGTAAAACATACTCATGCAATCGCAAACTAATATAGAATGGAGGAACATCACTTTCGGGAGACTCACCATTTAAAGCGGGCCCAAAAATCAATTCCGACTGATCATCTTCTACATTCACCGTGTCTAGCATTGGATCAAAATTCAACATCTTGGAGATTTGGCCTTGGTAAGTGTTGTTCTTCATGATTTCCGTCAAAGGAATGGACACTTTGAACTTTGAAATTTCATTCTCCAAACTGAAAGCTGAAACCTTCTCACCTTCTTTGGCCAGAACTTCTCTTTTTTCAACTTTATCTCTCGATGTACTTGATGACTGATCTATCTTGCTTGCTGATGATGATTGACCTGCTGGAGGATCGCTTATCTCTTTCCCTTTTTTCTGCGGGACAGCTGAACCATTCTTTGCTGAAGTATCTGTCCTCTTTTGGATGGGATTTATGGGAACAACTCGATTTCTTAATTGTCTCTGCTGAGCGGATAAAGCATTCAAGTACCCTCTTTGATACTCTTCCGATTCTTCTTCAAGCGCTGCATCATTTGACAAGATATAATGCTCATCCTGAGGGACGATAGAGTTTCTCACCAACTCTTCTTCTTCTGTAATATAAGTGGGCAGATCATCAGGAGTGAAGAAGTGATTTTCCTCTCCCACCGTATCACCTTCATCCTCAGATTCTTGGCTCACAAAATTTTGCTGAAGTGGAGGTTTAATTTGCTGCTGAACTGCTGCCTCTTGTGCCCTTGTTTCACGCTGCTTGATTTTGTATTATGGCTGCTGTGGACCTTGGAAATTAGGATTACGGATCTGCGGTTCCAGCTTGCTGAGATGAGTATTTTCAAGTTCCCTTTCAATCTTTTCAACCTTACGGAGGAGCTGATCTAATGTAGAAGCTTCCTCTTTGATTGTGACTTGCTTTTCCGCCTTCATCCTTGATCTCTTATCATTCAAGTTTGCCTCAACACTGACAGCAATTTTCTGCATATCCTCCAAGGTAGGAGGATCTCTATCTCTCAATGAATAAGCCATCTCCGGATCAAAATCATCCGGGAATTTGAGAAGTGCTGATTTTCTAGATGGCCTTAAATCATCTGGAATAACATTGTAAACTGTGTTAAATCTGATAATGTAATCTTGAAAGGACTCACCATGATTACGCTTGAGGTTGTTGTACTCGGCATTAATCTGAAGTGGATCCTTTCTGATTTCCCATCGATCTAGAAACTGCCTCTGAAGTGCTTCCAAGGTGGGTGTGCTTCTAGCTATCAAACCTCTGAACCATTTTCTTACTTCTCCATCAAATGTTTGTACAAACAAACGAATAGTTACATCCTCTTCATCTATCTCATATAGATCAAAGAAAGTCGTCATTTTGTCTATATGTTGCTGAGCAAAGATACTTTGTGGAGTCCCATCAAACATGGGAATTTTACTCTGATAATCGGCTGGCATATCATGTAGATTTTGGGGAAGAGCAAGGGGAGCAAATCGGGCAGCCATTGCTTTAGGTAGATTGGGTCTAGGAGTAGCAGGTGGAGTAGGTGTAGCTCTAGTATGAGGAGTATGAGGAGGAGAAGTGGTATGGGATGTAGAGGGCGAACCAACTGTAGATTCTGGATAAGTGATTATAGGAGAAACAGAAATAAAAGGAGGATTGCTCTGCTCATGCGCTGTGATAGTGGATCCAATATGAACAGATATAGTTTCAACGAACTCAGCAAGATTGGTAGCGTGAATATCTGACTGAAGAGATCTTAGGATGAAATTGTCAACCAATTTGTTGTGTCTCTCAATGTCAAGGGCAACTGCAAAATCAGGGTTGGGAACTAGAGAATCAAGTGCACTTTCAGATTTGGTTTTGAACAAGGACAACTCAAAACTCTCGTCAAAATCAATATCCTCAAGATACTCAAAAATAGCTGGACATGAATGAGATTTGAATATATGACCAGAATCGGAAGCCAGTTTGGATATCAAGGAACAAATAACCAATCAGCCTGTGAAAACTCTTAACTAATCATCTAAAAGTTCAGAGTTTGCAAATAAACTGGGGTAAAATGCGATCGAAGTGGCCGTATTCACAAGCTCACGGAGATTGACTGAAGCAGCGTTTATCTACTTGCGCTTATGCAAAGCAAAAGCGTTTTGAAGGCTACCTAGCATAACTTCAGGCTCCGTCTAAGACTTATGAAACAAACACATCAATCCACAAACAAGTTTGTTCTCCCCAGTATGGTCGCCAATATGTTAGCGCTTGAAATTTCACCTCAGGCTGAGAAAGGCAAACTCCAAGGCAACATCAAACCACTTAGCCTCGTAGCTAGACCTACGGGGCAGGAGAGGGCTCTCTCCGGTATATCTCGGCAAAGATCTTCTAAGGGCAGAGATAACCAATAAAGAACAATGATTTTAGGCTAGTAAACTGATAAAAGGTTTGATTTGCGATTTTAGGGTTTCGGTGGAAAGTTGGGGAAAGGCAATTTCGGGTGCGGGGATTGGACACAATTTTTGCAGGGGGTTCTTTGGGGCAAGGTAGGAGACTGTATTGATGCCTTTGAAAGAGTCAGATGGGCAAGAATGACTGGTGAGGAGCTAAGGAGAGCAAGTAAACACCTTGAGTTCTCCTTAAACAGATGAAAACATTGATATTAAGCAAACTTAAAAGCAGAGCATGACAATCATGAATTCTACTTTAACACTTCATTTGCCTAATTTGCAGAAGGAAAAGTAAGAAGATGATTCACATAACAAACTTAAAAGTACAAAGAGAAACACACCATCAATACATGTAACCACAGGAATCCCAAAAAGGACTGCAAAACCCTAGTCTTTCTTCCTTTGCCAAAATTGCATAGATACAATGAGTAATACAATAGAAGCTTTCTCCCTCAAGAGTCGAACCATGAAAATGACCAAGAAAGTACATAATATAGGAAATCTAACATCTTTCCTTGCCTCTAGGGGTCGAGCTCACTATCCTAGGAGCTGTTTCAACCAATTCCAAACTGAGTACTAAAATCTAGGCAGTCAAAACAACTTGCCTCTATAAGCTAGGAAACCAATTCATTCATTAAATTTTTGCCTATTTCATGAATGAATCTTCTAGAAGAGATAAATAAGTGTCAAAGTATCATAAAATTACATCATTTACACCAAGGAGGATAAAAATCCACTCCAAAAAGTCAAACCTAGTCAAAACTGCGTTTTGCTGAGCTGTAGGTGCATTTATGTGAAAATAGCCTGATGCGTAGCGCCCTGAATCTCAACGCGTAGCGCGCCTTTGGGCCTGCTTTTGAGGCGCTGCCCGGAGTCCAAATGAGGCAAAAGTGGGCTTGTTGGAAAGGTCTGGATGTCTACTTTCCAAACCAAGTGGAATTTAGGAATTTGGTGACCATTTGCCCCTCCAAAATTGCAATCTCCCAAGACTGCTTCCTGTGTGTTAACACCCAGGTTGTTCCCTATGACTCCCAAGGGAATACGGCCGGGGTAACCACTAACCAATCTTTGGATCACTGCTTCTAGCCAAACTGTGATCAGAGAGGGCTCTCTCTTTATGATTTGTATCTGTTATGATAGTGTTTTAGGCTAGGTATTACGCACAGGTTTTGTTTATGTTTTGGTTGAAGATTTTCTTTCAGGTCTTGTGATATAATGTTCAAAGAGTCAAATATCATTGGGCAATGGAGTCTATGGCTGTAGGTGTCTAGAAACCTTGAGGTGAATTGGTGAAACTTACAGGGCCATTTGGATACTTCATATAACAAAATTTTTGATTTACAACACAAACAGGTGAAAAAACCAGTGAAAGCAATTAAGAATTTTCACTAAAGTATTCAAGTATTTCCACCAAACTAGGTATGAGAAACGGATAGATGTCTCAGGAGCAAACTTGAATCCCTGGGAATGTCTATCACTGTGAAAGATATAGTTTTAAAGTGCAGCAATTAAGAATTACACTTCATTCACTGTATCTGAAGAAAACATGGATAATAGCTCAGATTGAGTTCAGGGTAATCAGTGATTAAATCCTGGAACTATTCTTCTACTTTGCTATTAAGTGTAAAACATTTAAACAATAAAAGAGAACAAAAGACTCGAAAACATGTAACACAGAGATTTAAGAAAGACTTATTGTTTTATGAAACACTCTGGAATCCTGCAACATTCACCATTCATCTCAATGCATCAAGGTACGCCAAGCTTTAGAAGTTCCATTCACCCTTTGTATTATTTCTCTGAGAATTTTACAGCAAGTGAGATCTCCAAAATGAAAATAACAACAACCCCTTAAGCTTCAGTGGGGGGCGAATATATACATACGATTTTACAAAAATATCTGAGTTCTAAGTTATCTCAGACTTAATGTTCTCACCAACTTTTGAGATATTTTTATCAGAAATTTATTACAGCATTGAATACACAATAAAGGCGTCTTGATGTTCTGTCAGAAGATATTTTGGCCTTTGGGAGCTGCTAAGTCGGTTGGGATACTTTGATCAAATGCTGGAGAACCCGACTTTATGGCTCGTGCGCTGTATTTTGGGTCTGCCACCTGTGATTGTGATTGCTGCTGTGGTGAGTAAATAGCCCTGCTGAGTTGGCTCAGCATCTGTCCTTTCCTTGTGGAGTTATCCACCAAAATTCTGCCTGTGCATGATTGTTCGTAAACTGGAGAAAATTAACGCTACAGGTTCGGGCCTGATAAGATTATCTGTGTCAAATTCCTCCATACTTCCTGTGTGGGCAATTGGTGATTTATGATTGCCCCCATAGTCTCATCTGCTTCTGTATACTTAAAGAAATTTGGTGGTGTATCAAACAGGTGATCAATTTCATTCATGATAAAAAACAGGTTATCCACCCTATCATACAAATTCTGCCCTGATGCTGGCCCTGTTTCTGCTGAGGTACTAGGTTGTTTTGCAATTTGTGCTGCAGCATGGGCATCAACCCTTTTGATGTAATTTTCCAGGGTAAGCAGTCTTCCTACACTGCTTAATATGCTGAGGAGGCCTCTGTTTTGTAATGCCAGGAATCTGTTGGTTTCGGTCTGCATGTCCTGTGTTCTCCTCTCCAGTGTTCCAACTAGGCTTCTTAGTGTCAGGACTCTTTTAACTACTGAGATTGTTTCAGTCCTGTTAGTAATTCCCATGGTGGCCAGCTGAGAGCTTGTCTTGTTATTTAAAATATTGATCATTCTGCTGGCAGCATCTGGCATGTGGCCAAGGCTTGCTCTTGCTCTGTGTATTTCCTTGTTTGCCTTTGTGATGAGTACTATTTGCTCATCCATAGTCTCAATATACTGCCACTGATTGGTGATGGATCGACCAATGTTGCCCCAGAGGACTGCTTTTAATTCTGCTGTTACTTTTTCTAGTGCAAGCTCCTTTTCCAGTTCAGCTATTCTCTTTTTTAGAACTTTTATTTCTCTTTCCTTTGCTGCCTCATTCTGCTTGCTTTTGTCAAATCTTTCATTCACCTTAGTCAAAGACCTTTTGACTTCATCAAGCTCTTTCATTTGGGATTCAAGAACTCGGATCTCAGCTTGCAGCTTCTGCATATCCAGACTAGGAGTCTGCTCTGTTGTTGGCGTAGTTGTTGCTGTAGATGGTGCTGTAGTTCCTGTCTGCTGAGGAGGAAGAGTAGTTGTTGGAGGGGCTTCTTCAAGATTGATTACTTCCGGAGGGGGCTAGGAAGTTTGGCCCTCTTCTCTCTGTTTTAATGCTGTCTGTAATGCTGCCTTTTCAGCTTCTGATTGTCCTAGCTGGTCTTGAGTCCGAACCAGCTCCTTGTATAAGGATATCATCAAATCCGTAGCATCCTTTTCTAGCCTTTGCTGAGCAACTTCATCTGTTTGAGGATGGATGGTGGCTGGGAGCTTGATTTTCCTCCTTAAGGCAGCCATGTCTTGATCCCTTATCTTCAACAGTTCCTGGATACCTTTAACATCTTTAGGATCATGTCCTATTTCTATAATTACATCCTCCAAGGACTTGATTCTGTTGTCCTTGGCTTGTGATGATGCTCTCTCCAATTCCAGCTGAGAGGCTGTATTATCAAGGCTGCTCTTCAATTTGTAGTTTTCCAATGTTTCATCTGCCAAGGAGGCATATACCATTTCACCAGTTTGTTTATGCAGTTCGATTTTATCCATAGGGTGTATATCTTTGGCCAGAACCTCCATGTTGGTCCTTAGGTAATCCGAGGTAGATTGGGGGTGCAGAGTTGTGGGCATGAAGTGACTCATGATCATTTTGCCTTCACTTACATCAAAGGCAGACATGAGTCTTTGCTGATTGGTGGGAGCCAGGTTCAGCAAATGATTGTACAGCTGTACTTTAATAGGATCACTCCTCCTTTTAATGTCGATAAACTGCTGTTTGATGCTTACCTGTCCTTCTTTGTGCTGGCTGGAGGAGCTGACCTCCCCTCCCATAGCTCTATCATGTTCATGCTGGAATGAACTGGCTGATACTTCTCGGCTGGGTGGGCCCATGCCCGATGCTTGTCTTATTGCCTCATCATCTTCTGGGAAGTCATTCAACCTTTGCCTTTTCTCTCCCTGATTGATGGATGAAGTCAGGGGAGTCTCTCTATCTCTTTTCCTGGTTAAGTCCTCCTTTTGTGGGGTTTGGAGGACCGATGTATCAAAGGTAGTTTCTGCCCTAGGAGGCACTATATTCTGAGCCTGTTGCTCAGTGGAACTAGGAGTGTCAATCACCCTTTCTTGCTGCAAGGGTTGCTGTTCCTTAAGTGGCACTTCTTCTTGCTGCTGCCCTTGTTCCTGCTGTTCCATCTCTTCTTGCTGTTGTAGCAATGTTTCCACTTGCTCTTCTGTCAATGGAGGTGGCTGTTCCACCTGTTTCCCTTTATCTTTACTGGCTGTTTGTGGTGTTTTCTCGGCAGCTTGCTGCTGTGTTGTTGATGATGTAGTAGCTGCTCCAAGCTGTCTTCTGTATGAATGAGGAACCTGTCCACAATTTTCCAAGTCAGCTTGCTTTTGTATATTTCTAGCTTCTCTTTCTAGAAGCTCTTCAGCAGTTATTTCTTCTTCTAAGGTACCCTCTTCCCAGCTTAATGCATTGGCATATTGTTCAATCTCAGGTTGTCTCTTGTGTGCATAACCACCCAATTTGTATTTTATCCTCCTGAGGGAGACAAAATGATTGGGGTCATAGGGTATCCATTCAAAACTAGTTTGCAGTCTGAGGCCTTCCAGGATAGTGTTTGCCTCTTTCCATCCCTCCTCTTTTCTGTTATATAGGAAAGGACCCAGCTGGCTCCTCACCTTTAGCTGTGACTTCTTGTTCTTGCTCTGAAAATGCAGGTAGTCTGAGTTGCCAAACTGTCTGAAATATTCCAAGGCAAAAAGCCTCATGGGGACATACCTTGGCAATCTAAAAGGTGTCAACTCACAGCCATATATTCTGATGACTGTGTGGTTTTGGTAGAAGTACCAATTACCAATGCTGTAGGTTTTGTTTAGGTGAAGAACTCTCTTCATATCATCAGTTAGCCTTGGAGGAGGAACACCATGCAATACTGTCAAGGCTGGATAAATGAATAAGTCAATGAACTCATTGTATGTGTAAGGTGACACAGATGTATAGTGAAAGACAGAGGTCCAGAACACCACTGATCTTGGATTTCCTTGGGCATTGAGTTGCTTCAAAGGAAAAGAGAAGGTAGCTGGTTGATAAAACAAGAAGAGGTGGTATATGTATGAGGTATACCTGAATAGTCTTTCTCTCTTCAAGTTCATAAACTGGTCATGGATTTTATCTGCAATGTATGTAGCATAATCATAATGCACAGCTGGGGGCTTACCAGGAGAGAATAGAGACATCATTGCTATTATGGTTTCATCCACATCTTCCATTCCCTTGAATCCTAGGGAATAGCTGATCAAATCCACTAACATCCTACCCAATTCATTCAAGTACTGATATCCAATAGGAGGAGTTCTGACAGATTCAGAGCCTGGTTTTACAAACAACTGATTGATTTTAATGATTTGGTCAATTGACAGCTTGCTCCCTTTCTTTATCAAATTCTGCATATTGAGGGGGGTCAATTGCTTGGCAGTATGGAAGTGCAGCATCTCATTAATACTCTCTGAGGTGATCTGGAACAAAACTAAGCCTGAGGGGCTAATGACAGCTCTTTGGTTTGGGTCATAGCATTCCTGGCAGCTGTATATCAACTCTGGCATAGGATTTACCTGGGGGAGGTTGTAGATTGGCAAGTTTGAGTCCCAAATCCCCAAGATGTCTGCTCCACTCAGGTGCTGGGCTTTCAACTCATTCAGCATCTGGATATTGTATTTGGAGCCCATAAGAAACCAGTCCAGCATTTGGTAATCCATATCTCCCAGGGCTTTCCACTCCAATTCCTGGTGAGGGGCATTGAGGGGCTTGATGTTGAGAGCAATGGGAGTCTCCATGATCTTCTTCAAAGTTCAACAATTGTAGGTGGATGGTTTAATGGAAGCAACACAGAATAGATGTGATTTTCTGTAAAAACAGTTTGTATCTCAGATACCAGAGGAGGAATTTACACAACAGCAGTTGAAATACTGTTTGTTTCAGGAGCAGGGCTTCTCTATGGTCTCACTATGTCCTCTTTTAGCGGGTGAATTGAGTTTAACAAGAAATTTGCCGGGAATACGCAGTGAATGCTGTTTTTGAGCGAAATTACAGGTATTAAGGCTCGGCTGATGTTTTTGGACTTCACAGTTGCAAATGTGGATGTGCAGAGGGAAATGGCCGGTGAAAATATAATTTTTAAGGTCTCCTTAGCCCTCTGAGTAACTTTAATTTCAATAACAGGCGTATGGAGGGCAGCAAACGGTAAATACCTGTTAATTGACGAACAGAGGTCGCATAGGCGTGCACGGTTGGAGCTCTGGAGGTCGCCTTGGTTAACTGAGCAGGTTGGCGAAAATTTGGACGTAAACAGCCATGCAGAGCCGAAGTAGCGACAGGAGTAAAAAGTGAGAAAAACACGGTTTTTTGGGTTAATATGGACCTTTTTACCATTTTGGCGCTTTTTAGTGATGACGTCAGCATGACGTCATTGGCGGGTCAAGGTCAAGTGACGTCAGCTGACGTCATCGGGTGACGTGGCGGTAAGCAATTGGTCCATGGGGGCGATGAGGTGGCAGCCATGTCATCAGCGAGGTGGACCAATCAACGGCAAAAGGATAAGCAGAAATGACGTGGCGATATGACATAGGAGGGCAGCTGGTGGTCAGGACCGTAGCGGTTACGGTTAAGGCTAGCCGCTACGGTCTCTCGGGGCGGTCTGGGTACGGCGCTGAAAGTGTCAGGCCTGGCTCCGAGAGCCCTTGTTGTTTGACGCGTGGCCTGCCCGTGACGTGACGCAACGTCACTTTCTCGGGCGGTAAAGAACCACCATGGGGGCCGCTCCGATATTGCTATGGATCGTCGGATCCTCGGGACCTGATCCGACGGTGGGCGGAGCAACAACGTGCTCGGAGTATATGCGCGGGCGGAAAACTTTGGGTTGTGGGTTTTTTGATGTTTTTTCAATGTTTTCCATTAAAACAAACTGCGCGCTAACCTTTTGGAAATGTGCCAGAGGCGGGCTTTTTAGACTTTGGGTAATTTTTGCAAAGGATTTAAGGGTAAAAGAGGGTTTATAAGGGTTTTTTCAATGCAAATGGTGGTTTGAGGAGCAAGTTGGCTTGTAGCAAGGGGGAATGGGACGTGATAGGTTCACCAAGGTGACCAGAGGTCACTTTGGTTCCTTTTGAAGAACATATGGCTATAATGCCAAGGGGAGGAGTATTTATAGAATTTGGGGCTTTATACACCATAGTGTTAATATTATTAGGGGAAGGGTAAGATAGGGGAGCTATATAGTAGAATTAGAGGTTAATATGAATGAGGGAGCAAATGAAGGGGATCTCACTGAGTTTATCTGAAATTGATTTAGTTTTGAGAGTAGATCAAAATGAAAAGATCTTAGACAAGAAATGTGGCCTTTGTGTGAACAAGAACCACCATAAAACCATGGTCTTTCTCCATGAATCTCAGCTGAAAAGGGAATGTTAATAATGGAGTGAAGGGGGAAAGGGAGGTTAGTCATGCTCCTTGCTGTAATTTGATGGAATTAACCACTTTGTCCATTGATAGATTTTGCCTTGGCAATACATCTTTTGACATATGTGCAATGGTGAAAATGCCCTTTCTGCAACCACAACTACTTACCCAGCTATTTTCCTAGCATTTTTGTTTCTCCATTGGAGGGTGCACTTGGACTTGCAAACCCTTACTTGCCTTTTCTTTTCTTTGGCTTTTTCTTTATTCTTTTCTATCTACTTCTACCCTTATCTCTTCCAAGGTCCCAGATTAGGCTGTTGGGATCCTTTTCTTCTCTACCTAAACTAGTTGTCTGCCAAGATTAAGCAGTTTGGACAGACTCCTTTCTCTATTCTACAACCGAAAATTTAAACATGGCATGATCCAGATTAGACTTTTGGACCATCCATCAAAATTTGAAATAAGGTCATCAATATTTGAAACACTTTACACACCTCTTGTTTTCTAGGAAATATGGGATCTTTGTGATATCAAAGCAGAGCATATTTGGACTTTCCTTGGCCAATCATGAAATATGAAACCTATTGGTATAGGTATCCAACACTGTGTGTCAAAAAGGTGGCAGAAAGTCATTTTTTGCTTGTTTTTTGACCTTCTGGAGGCTCAAAACTTGGTGAAATTTCTTGGCAATTGCTGAGCAAGTGTATTTTTTCATGACAAATCCAAAAATGCTGAGTTTTCATGAAATGGAGTTGCCCATCTTTAGGGTAGCACGCGGCGCGCTACGCGTTGGGGAAGAAAACCTGTTTTTGCCCAAAAAATTCACAAATGACCAAAAATGCTCAATTTTTTTTGAAATTTGTGCTGTAGGTAAGTCATTTAGCACCATGCTCCTTCAAGGAAGCCTCAACCAGGATGTGGAGGGGATCGGGCCTTTTTCTTCGTTTTAGTGCCTTGGCCAACCGTCCTTTGAGCACCTTCATTTTTGCCTTACATACGTGCATTCGAGCCCAATAATGATTTTTCATGTTCCGGAGCATGTCCTTATCTTTGTTAGCCTTGGCCAGCAACCTCTCCAAATGAGCATTGACCTGGAGAAGCATAGCCTCTCGCTCAATGGGTACCAAATCACCGGGTCTCTTACGAGCCAAGTTGCGGTCTTCATGGATCCTCCGCAACTCATCGAGAGTGTGCTCATCCTCTAATTGCTTGTTGCGTTGTTCTAAATATGTGATTGTCCATTGTGCCATCTCTAATTTTTCTTGCAACAAGCGATTTTCAGCCTCCCGTTGCTGAATGATCTCCTTAAGCTCCGGGCTAGGAGAAAGGATGTCAAGATCAATGATGTCAATATCAGGATCACCTGACAATCCCTCCTCAATCATGGGCTGCTTTCCCCTCTTTGATACCTGTGCTGTTGTCGGAAACGAGGCCCCTTCCACCTGGTGTGGAGATAACACTCGCGGTGCTGATGAAGAAGGCGAGACCCCTTCCACCTGATGTGGAGAAAATACTCGCCAAGCTGATGCAAATAAGGCCCTATGGCCTCTATGATATGTGACCAATGGAGGGGAGCTGACATGTCTGGGCTCAGGGATGTCATACTGCTGTGAAGGTCCTCCCTCCTCATGAACAACCTCAGGGGGTGGCTGTGGCACTGTGAAGAAATCTCGAGAGATGAAATCGTCCCACGGAATACCCTGCTGTGCCAACTGATGCATGACCACAATCTTGATCAAAGCATAATGGTAGATGCTCCTGTGTTGCTGTGCTGAGCTCTTTCTCTGCACCAAGGGCACCATCCTCTCAATATTCCGGCACATGAAGAAAGGAATGTTCATCATCCGTACCCGTGTGAAATGCATCAACAAGCGGATATGGTACGAATACAAACGTGAAAATTTTCCCTCACAGGTGAAATAGCGAATGATGACCCTCATCAAGGGTGCATACTCATCTCTCAAGAATCTGAAAGGAAATACACCAGTCATGTGCCTCATATATACAGGTTTAATGTAGGGCTCATACTGAAATCTGTCCAATAGCTAGCGCTTGTTCCATTCTTCTCCAACATTGGGTATCCCTGTTGCTTGAGCAACCATCTCAGGTGACAATGTAAAATCCACCCCTGCAAGATTCACATGTCCGTTGTGAAAATGTAATACAAACAAGCGGACCAATTCCCTGTGGTGCTGAATTTGAGAAATTCTTTCGAAATATTCATAGCATGCTTGATGACGGAAACATGTGACTGCAAGTGGACAAGCTTGCAAATAGGCCAAAGAGGTGGGCTCCTCTCTCACATGCTGACCACCCTTACCACCCCTGTGAGGCCTCCTTGGCACCTCAACCTCCGGTGTTGACTCACAGTCATCACTTTGCTCATAGTCTGTTTCGGTTTTTGACATGATTTCAAGAGCAAAATGGCTGAAATGTACTGCTGCTTCTGCTCAGATGACCTGTTGTTTTGACTATTTGAATGTTGTAAAACTTAGGAGATTTGAGGTCGTTTTGAAGCTTCACTGGCGGTTACTGTAGGTGAAAACCCAACGCGTAGCGCGTGGGTCCTGAGGCGTAGCGCGCACCCAACGCGTAGCGCCCGATCAAATCTTCCACTGCAGAGTGTGCCCTGACGCGTAGCGCGCGCCCAACGCGTAGTGCGTAGGCCCTGATGCATAGCGCACAGGTGCTGTCGCTCAATTCGCCCAGTTTCACACTAAATCGCCTTTCACACTTGCTCTTGGAGTCTTGGAGGCAAATGATTTGCAAAATGAGAGAGGGGCTTTTATAAGCTTGATTTAAATTAATTTCCCTTCAAACCCACTTTATAATGTTTATGCAATGACACTTTTTAAAACTAATTACTGCTGACTTGTGATTTCCTTTTTGTCATGAAATTGGTTAAAATGATGCTTTTTCTTGAAAATTTTTGTAGGGATAGCTTCTGAGGAGTCTTGGCAAAGGAGACCAGGGCTGCATGCCAACTTCTCAAGAATTTGAATTTTTACAAAAAATGAGAAAATGACCTTGCCTTCAAAAACAGGGTTTTTGAACTCAAGGTAGAAATTAGCTACACAATATGAAATCTTCTAAAGTGGTGCTTTGCTGGACATCCCTCTGGCCTGCTGGGTATTTATTGACCTCAAAAGACATGACCTCAAAAGACAAAATTGGACTAAACCCTAGACCTAGGACCTTGATTTCAAGACAAGACCAATGACCCTGTAAGGAATTTATTGACTGAAACAAACTGGATCCAGCAGTGCCAAGAGGGGAATAAAGACACAAGCTCCTCCATCAGGGTTATGGCATGCCTAATGGAATGCAATAAGATGAAACTGATGAGACACCTACTAATGCAAATGCAAAGAGCTTTGATCGCTGATGGAGGGCTACTAGACCGACTCTAACAGAGGGCTTGAGGAGGACATATACTATGTCTATTCAGTCTGTGAGTTGTATTGTTTGATTGCATAGAGAGTAGGATAGCTTGAGAGCTGATTCTTTTTGTAACTTGAACAAGATTTCCACTTGTATGATAATACATAGATTGGGGTTTTAGGTTGAGGCTTTCCCCAGGTTATTTCTTCTGTGTTATGTGTGATTGATTTCTCATTCTTAGTTATATGTGTTCTCTTGATCTTGCTCAATTCGATTAAGCTTCCACAAAGTGTTGTAGAAGTAGATCTTGTATTGTGTTTTAGTATATTACATAATCTGTTGATCTACAGTGGGAATTTATACATGGTATCAGAGAAAAGGTGATCGAGGTGAAGAATCGTATACAAGAAGGGGGAGTTTGAAGTTTATGGTTCCTGAATATAGAAATCAAGTTCTTATCACATCTCAATTTCACCAATGGCGTTCAGCGGTTTAAGACTAGAGTATGCCCTTGATGGTAGCTCGAATTATATAGCCTGGAAGGATCACATTGAGGCAGTATTAGAGGATAACGGTCTAAAGGACTTCATTGATCAAGAAGTGCCCAAGCCGACTGATGCTACTCAACTGGCGGAATGGAAGAAATGTGTGGCTATAGCAAGGAGAATCCTCCTGGAGGAAGTTTGAGACCATGTTGTCTTGAGCCTCCATGGGAAGGAGACACCATTTTCGATGTGGAAAAAATTGAAAGATTTATATCAAAATAAAAACGATCAGAGGAAGCTGGCGCTGAAAGACAAGATTCGTAAGATCAAGTGTGAAAAGGGCGACACGATCTCTACATATCTGAACAAGCTCACCATCTGTAGGGATGAGCTTGGAAGTGTAGGGATCACGACCACTGATGATGACATGGTGAGTCTTGCACTCCTCGGTCTTCCTAAGAGCTGGCATAGCTACCAAGACTCGGTTAATGGAAGAGAAAAACTGCCATATTGGGAACGACTTTGGTCGGATCTGATGCAGGAGGAAATATGAAGAAGCACCAGAGACGGATCCTCATCGAAGCAAGATGATGAGGAAAATCTAGCCTTAGCGAGTAAGGCGAGGAAGGGGAAAGGGAAGGCATCCCAATCCAAATACGGTTCTTCCCATGGTGGGAAGAATATTGACAAATCGAAAGTGTGATGATTTCATTGTCATGAAGTGGGCCATTATGCTACTAATTGTCCATAGAAGAAATCCAAGAAGGGTTCCTCAAAGGGATCTAATGGTGAGGCACTAGCCTCACAGTTTGAGCTGGATTTCTTGCTTATCGCATGCATGGTTTCATCCATGGTGGGATTGTGTGGTACCTAGACAGTGGAGCTTCTTTCCACATGTCAGGTGACAAGAATCTTTTCAGTATTTTGGAGGAGAAGGATCTCTAGATGCAGATCGAGATGGGCGATGATGGAAAGTACCGTGTTTCAGGTGAAGGTACGGTTGTGTTTCAGAGGGAGCATGGAACTCCCCTCACCTTGACTGATGTAAAGTATGTACCAGGTCTAAAGAATAATCTTGTGTTTATCACTATGCTAGAAGATAAAGGCTATGATGTAGTTTTTAGTAAAGGAATGGTATTCCTAAGGCATATCGGTACTGGACAGGGAAAGCGAATAGGGATTCGAGTCAAGAATCTCTACAAGCTGGAGGTAGACGACTGTGCTGCTTTGAGTTCCAAAGCTGAGATGATGCAGAGCCAAGATTTTGGCGAGTTATGGCATAGAATACTGGGCCACTTGCACCACGGACCCCTGAAGATCATGCAACAGATTTCTACCGGATTACCCAAGGGAAAACTTGAGCAGACGACTACATGCAAAGGTTGTACCTTGGGTAAGTCTGTGAAATCTTCTTTTCTGGATCGAGACAGTAGAGCTAGAGTAATCCTGGAGTGAGTTCACTCAGATGTTTATGGACCCTTCTCTACAGCCTCCACCACTAAACAAAGGTACTATGTTATTTTTATTGATGATTTTTCTTGTAGATGCTGGATCTACTTTATGCAAAACAAGGATCAGACCTTCTTGAGGTTTTGTGAGTTTAAAGCCTTGGCAGAGAAAGAATCTGGAAAGAAAATAAAAGCCTTATGTAGTGACAATGGTGGAGAGTATGTCTCCCAACAATTTAAAGACTTTTTTGCTACAGAAGTTATTAAACGAGAATTGATAGCACCCCATAACCCACAGCAGAATGGGGTGGCCGAAAGGAAGAATAGATTGATTGTGGGAGAAACTCGAGCGATGTTGCATGACCAAAGCATACCACTTCATTTGTGGGCTGAGGCATGCAATACAACAATATACTTGCAGAACAGAAGCTCACACCGTATATTGGGAATGGAGACACCTATGGAGGCCTATTCTGGGAAGCGACCTGATGTAGGTCTGTTATGAAACCAGCTCAAAAAAGATAGATCAACACCTTGGAATTCAGCCTCTTCGAGGGGGAAACCTCCTTTACATTACATAAATGAAAAATTCTTGGATGATTCAAATGACATATATAGGAGTCTAAGGGGTCACAATATAACCAAGCCGACCTAACAATAATAATATAAGGGCACAAAAATAAAATAGAGGGATTCTATGGGGCACAGTAATAACAATATGGGGACAATAGGGGAACAACAATATTAATAAGGGATACAACTACAATATTAATGGGGGGATCACTAGTGTTATAGGGACCTAACATGCCCCTCTCCTTCAAAAAAGTGTTGTCCTCAACGCTTGAGTAGTTTTGGATGCTTTTATATAAAATTCTCATCCTCCCATGTGGAATCTTCAGCGGATAAGTTCTTCCACTTGATGAGATACTCTGAAATGGATCGATTTCGTAGTTGTCAAGTTCTTGTTTCTATGACTGCTTCCGGTTCCAATATAATTTTTCCTTCCTCGTCAAGTTCTGGCAATATTATTTGAACTGGGAGCTTGTCGCCTATAACCTTCTTTAAACATGAAACATGGAAAACTGGGTGCACTCGAGAAGCTGCAGGAAGCTACAATTTGTATGCCATAGTACCAATCTTTTGCAACACCTTGTACGGACCATAATACTTTGGTGACAATTTGTTATCCTTCTTAGCTTGCTTGAGGGACATTTGTTTATATGGTTGTATCTGTAGGAATACCCAATCACCTACATCAAAACTTCTTTCACTGCGATGTTGATCTGCCTGTTGTTTCATTCTATTCTGCACCAACACGAGGTTTTCCTTTAAGAGTTGGAGAGCTTGTTTTTGATGCTCGATGTGATGTTCCATTGCTTGAACCTTAGAATTTTCTCTTAAATATGATGTGATGGATGGTGGATGATACCCATAAAGTGCCATAAATAGGGTCATTTTTGTTGCAGTATGGAAGGAAGTGTTATACCACCATTCAGCCAGAGGCAACCATTTGACCCATTGTGTCTGTTTATTAGATACAAAGCAAGGAAGATATCCTTCCAAACATTTGTTTACTATCTCTGTTTTCCCATCAGATTGAGGATGATAAGATGAGCTATGGGCTAACTGAGTACCAAGACAAGAAAATAATTCTGTCCAAAAATTTCCTGTAAAAATGGGATCTCTGTCACTTACAATAATTTTTTGGTTTCCATGTAGTTTTTGAATTGTTTCCATAAATGCCATAGAAACTGTACTGGATTTAAATAGATGTGATAATGCACAAAAGTGTGGATACTTGGTAAGTCTGTCAACTACCACCATGATGACACTCTTTCCCTTAGAATTGGGTAAACCTGTGATAAAATCCATTGAAACCTCCTCCCAACGTTGGCTTGGAATGGATAAAGGTTGTAATAGACCTGGTGTCTTAACTGTTTCAGCTTTATTTTGTTGGCATACCAAACATTCTGCCACAAACTTTTGAATATCCGATTTAAGGCCATCCCAAAAAAATTCCTCCTTAACCCTGTGGTAAGTTTTTAAAAATCCTGAGTGCCCTCCTAAGGTAAGTTTTTCCAGCTAAATGTATCAGATGTACTGGAATCTTGTTGTAACTTTACAATAAGTTCCCACACTTCTTCATCATTCTTCCATTCCTCCCTTGCTTTGTTTATCCAATCTGGTTGGATAATAGAAATGGCACACAACAATGATTCCACATCCTCATCCTTTCTTGAGAGTGCATTTGCCACAACATTTTGCTTCCCTTTTTTGTATATGATTTCAAAGTCATAACCCAACATCTTTGTGACCCATTTTTGTTGTTCTTCAGAGGATAGTCTTTGTTCTAAAAAGTATTTAAGGCTATCATGATCCATTTTTACCTTGAAGTGTCTTCCCATTAGGTAGGGTTGCCATTTCTTAAGTGCATGTAGTATTGGCAACATTTCCTTCTCATAAATAGCTTTGTGTAAATACTTTCCCTTGATTGGACGACTTTCTAAAGCAATGGGTCTTTCATCTTGCACTAAAACAGCACTAATTCCATTTCCAGAAGCATCACATTCCACAATAAAGGTTTTTGTGAAGTCTGGTGTAGCTAAGACCGGTGCTTGGCACATTGCCTCTTTAAGATCTTCGAAGGTCTTTGTTGCTTCTGGAGTCCATGAAAATGCATCTTTCTTCAACAATGTTGTTAGAGGTGCTGCTATTTTCCCATAATTCTTAACAAACTTGCGATAATACCCTGTCAACCCGAGAAATCCTCGCAAATGCTTTATGGATGTGGGGATTTCCCATTCCTTAATGGCTTTAATTTTGCTAGGGTCTACCTTAAGTCCTTCATGGGATATAATATGACCCAGATATTCCACCTCTTGTACTCCAAAGAAACATTTGGATCTTTTTGCATATAATTGTTTCTCCTCCAATAGTTGTAGCACACTGTCAACGTGTTCAACATGATCCTTCTGTTATCACCCTAAAATTTTTGTTTCTAAGCTTTGGAAAGTTTGCCTTGTTTCTAGTCATAGTCTTATAGGTTTTGAGTCATCTCATCTCAACAAGTGCCATTCTCTTTTCCAAAAAGTTTCATAGCCTCATTCCATGTCCTAAAAGCCTCACCATGTGTTTTGACATCAGTTTGATTCCAAAGGATTCATGTTAGTCTTGTTCTAGTCTTTCCATGGTTTTTTTCGTGTCTAAGATCTATAAAAGAGTCTTGTTGGTATGGTCAAATAGGGTCAACATTCCGTTCTTGCCCATCAGTAGTCCCACATCCCCTAAAATTCCATGTGTCAAACTTGTGTCAAGGTTTTCATAGTGAAAAACTCACTCTAGGTGTTTTCGTAGCGCAGACAGTGTAAAAAACCAGTTTTGCGCTACGAAATCACTGAATTAAGAGTTTTCATAGCGCGCTACGAAACCCCTGAAGCAGCCTGTTTCAGCAGAAAAACTGTTTTTACTAGTTAACTTCCAAAAGGTTTCCTGAGCAGTTGAGAACTCAATTTTGAAAAATGAAAGAGGATTTTCTTCCTAACATGCTAAAATACAAAAACCTCTTTCAGTTTCTTCAAATACATTCTGAGGTGGGAGGAATGTATGGTTAAACTTGCGCTACGAAACTGCTGAAAGTCAAGCTTGGTCTTTTGGTTTTAGCAGTCTTTTTCAAGATCAATTTCTGGTCACATGAAAAGGTATTTTGGAATTATGAAGGAGGTTTCTCTTCATCAACTCTCTGGATAAAATAACCTATCTCACTTTCTTCATAAATGTTTTCAGTTGGGATATAATAAGCATTCTTTGAAACCCAAAATTCAGAGAACAAATTTTTCCTGTTTGACACGTGTTTTTCAAGGATAGATTCGGGACAGCTGGAGAAGTATTTTAAAAAACCAAGAGAGGTTTTTGTTCTAGACATCATGGAATACAAAAAATTCTTCAGTTTCAAAAAATGTGTCATGTATGAGGAGATAAAGGCTTTGTCCCACATGCCATTTTCAGGGATCCTAAACCTAAAAACAGGGAAACATGTTCCCTAATTTCTAGAGTTTGTATTCAACAGTCATATGACCACGTGGGAGGCTTCATCAAATTCGACTTATTGAGGTTGGAAGTTGTCAAATAATGCTTTAAATTCTTAGATAAGGTTTTTGTAATCATGATAAGGAGTTACACTCCTAGTTGTATTAGGTCACTAGCACTCCTAGTTAATAGCTAGTTCTAATTAATGGTTTATTTTATGGTTAGAATAGGTGTCACTGGTGGAAAATTCGAATTCTCTTGATGAGGGATGATGGAATCCTAATTGTAAATGCTTTATATAGAGCAAGAGGTCGAATTAGAAAAGGGTTGGAGACTTTTTGGCTCAGCTGTTGCTCTATGTGCAGACTGTGTATATTTTTAACCTAGTGCAGATTTCTACTTAGACAACTCAAGATTCATGAAGAGTTATTGTATGTTCTTGTTATGATGGCATCTTCCAATACTTACATTGCAGTGGTGTTTAGTTATGATACTCAGAACTCATCAATGATGCTCTGACTTCCTTCATAGATAAACTAACTATGTTTCACTGTTTTGTATTTTCATTTCTGCACTTGAACTCTATAATGCCTTGACTTCCATGCTAGGTAGAATGCTTTGGCTTCACTATTCAGGATTCAAAGAGAGTTTTTAATGTCATATTGTCTCATGGCTTTCCTCTTTCACTTACTTGCAGTGGTATGAATACATGTTACTTAGAACTCATCAATCATGCTCTAACTTCCTTCATGTATTTATAAACTGTGTTTCCTTGCATTGTATCTTTGTTTTGTTGATGCATAAAAACTCTCTATGCCCTGACTTCATGTTAAGATGATCTTGATGTGGTACTGAAACATACTTTGACGCCATAGCCCAATGGTAGCTAGCCTTCATCTTTCAACCTATAAACATATACAATTACAAACCATAGAGTTAGCCATCTATTCATATCTTTAATCTAAATCATTAACCCTTTGAGAGAGCCTTCTCAAGCTGAGGAGGCTAAGCCTTAGCTAAAAGATTGGTTTGAAATAGTTACACCGAGATAGTCTGATCAGCAGCCTATCAGGGTCCTATTTTGGTGATAACACCTTCCAAGACTTGTTGTAGATTAGTATGTCATCAAAAAATACCAACATAAATTTTATAAGGAAGGGTTTGAAAATGGAATTCATCAAACCTTGAAATGTAGAAGGTGCATTGGTAAGGCCAAAAGGCATGACCAAAAACTCATAGTGACCCTCATGAGTTATAAATGTTGTTTTCAGAATGTCTTGAGTCTTCATTCTGAGTTGATGATATCTTGAATGAAGATCTAAATTGGTGAAGTAAATTGATCCATGCAATTCATCCAATAATTCATCAATGACAGGAATGGGAAACTTATCTTTAATAGTGAGCTTGTTGAGCTCCCTATAATCTAGACACATGCACCATGATCCATCCTTCTTGTGCACCGATACTACTGGAGCAGAGAAACACTACAACAAAACAGGCAATTTGCGCCAGATTTAGCACCAGATTCTAGTGCATTTTTTTCTCAATTGGGATGAACAACCTGGCGCTAAATATGGCTCTATTGTACAATTTTTAAAGCATCATTTTTTGCACCAAATTTTGCATCTTTTTTACGCCAAATTTTCCATCATTTTCTGCATCATATTTTGCACCAAGATTTTCATTTGGTTTTACAACAGGTTTTGCTTCTAGTTCTGTGCCTTTTTTTGCATCTATTTTTGCATCATTTTTTGCTTCCTCTTTTGTGGAATTCTTTGCTTCTATTTTTGTGTCATAATTTGCATCGATTTTTACACCATTTTTGACATCTTATTTAGCGCCTTTTTTTACATCCAATTTGTGCCAATTTTTGCATTTGGTCTTATGCCATCTTTTGCTTCTAATTTTGTACTTATTTTTACATCTATTTTTGTGCCAATTTTTCTGCCTTTTTTTACACCATCTTTTCCATCCAATTTTGCACCATATGTTGAATCTGATTTAGTGCCAAATTTCGCATGCATTTTTGCACCATTTTTTGCATCCACTTTTGCATTTTATTTATCTCCCTTTTTTGCATCCTATTTTGCACCATATTTTGCATTTAATTTTGCATCATTTATTGCATCCAATTTAGCATCATTTTTAACACCATTTCTTGCATCCAATTTTTCATCCTTTTGAGCATCTAAATTTGCATCCTATGTTGAACCATATATTGCATCCACCTTTGCATCCCATTTTGTGTCTATTGTTACGTTCACTTTTGAGCCATTTTTTCGTCTACTTTTGCATTTGTTTTTGCACCAAGTTTTGAATGATTTGTTGCATCATTTTACATCCAATGTTGCATCTCAATTTGCATCCAAAATTGAGCCATTTTTATGCCCATTTTTGCACCATTTTTTCTTCTTTTGTGTCCAATTTTGCACCATTTTTTATGTCCAAATTTGCATCCTTTTTGGTATCTAGTTTTTCATCCTTTTTGGCTTCCAAATTTGCATCCTTTTTTCTGCCACATTTTGTGTCCACATTTGCATCTCATTTTGCACCTAGATTTTAGTTGGAATTTTCATCTAGTTATGCATCATCTTTGACATCCTTGGTTTCACCATTTTTTAGTCCCATTTTGCATCTTGTTTTGTGTCTTTTCTTACATCCTTTTTGCATCCTAATTTTACACCATTCTTTGCATCCTCATTTTGGTGTCCATTTTTTCATCCTTGTTTGCACCCAATTCGGTATCCTTTCATATGCCCTATTTTGTTCCCTTCTTTGTGTCTAGTGTTGCACCCTTTTTTAATTTTACTTTAAAAACCTTTTTGTGTCATTGTGTGCATATTGTTTTGATGGCTAGTTTAACATCCAATTCTACTCCCAATTTTTCATCCATGGTTAAATCCACTTTTGGCTTCTTGTTTAGAGTTTTACTTTTATTTCCATTTATGACCACCTCTATGGGTTCATTTTACTAAGTTCATTTACATAGTGAAATATATTAAATTTTCTAAATATCATTTTGCTGTAGGATTTAATGCATGGTTAGATGAAAACAAAACCCTCTCAGTTTATCTCAGAAACCTAGGACAAACCAATTAAGAGAAAGGTTGTTCTAAGGCTTAGGATTCTTAGTAGATCAAGATGTAGAGTATAGATTAAGAAAAAGAGAATGAATTCTTGTGAGTCCTCACATGCAGGTCTTCTTGGAGTTTTTCGTATAGCCAAGAAGCGCTCCTAGCTAGCTCCAAAGCTTGGTCCTACACATAAGAGAGAGAATAAAGCAACCTTCACAACATAATATCTTAATAATCAAAACTATAAAAAACATATAAATATTATTGAATAAATAAATATAAACCAAAAACCCATGCATACATTAGTTAAATAGAAGAAGTAAAGAATGAATAGAAACATATGGAAGAAAGAACAACTGATCTATATGAATAAAGGAGTTGGAGGAAAGTTACAACAATCAGATATAGTTGCAACATCACCTCCCCCAACTGATAGCTCCAAAACTCCCCCTCTCAAGACAGATCTCAAGAGCGTGACAATACAAAATTCCCATCATTTTTTCAATGGCCAAGCCTCTAATATATAGGAAAGTGGAGGCTATGAAGATTTCCAAAATTCCTCATTAGTTCAATTTGGGAAAAATCTTTTGGGTGAATAATGTTTCCTCATATAAAAAAGGAATTTTCCACTTTTTAGATGCTTTTGTGCTTAGGAAAAAGCTTCTCCATGCTTTATGGCTCTTTCCCACTTTTGTATGCTTTTATTTTTTAGGAAAAAGCTAAAGATGAGGATAAAGAGATTACATTCCACCATATGTTTCCGAAAGTGACCAAGAATGTCAAATTCAAATTCTAGTTTGCTTATGTTTTAGTTTTTTTTTAAATATATATTTAGTTTTAGTATTTTTTTTTTCTTTCTAGAAAAATATATTTAGTTTTTGGTATATTTTTCTATAAGAAAAATTATATTTTGTTTTTATAAAAATGGATTTTAAACATTCCATTCATGCTAAATTTGTGATTTTATGATAGGAGTTTAAATTATATATAGTAAAGTAACTTAATGTCATGTGTCGTGTTGCTGAGATGGGTGTTATACATCTCTTTCTTGCTAAGTTATAGAATGTGCTTGGGTTTTCTTAATGCAATAAAACTAATTATGTTCTTCATGATATCTTGAAATGTTCATCTTGAACCAGGCTAATAAAACAATAAAGTTAAAATAGGTTTTCCTTTGTCCTTTATAGATCTTTGTCTCCATTAATCTTGGTCTTAATAGATTAATTGTCTTGTGGTGGCCTTGAGTGGTCACTTCCATTAGTTGCATGCTTTGTAGTTTTCAGTTAGTGACATTTTTTAGGCTTGATAATATGTTATTTAATTTATCAAAATGTGTTATTGTCCATATTATTGTTAAATATTAATATTAAATATGCTGATTTTTAAGCATGTTTTAGCAAAACTTTCCCAAAATGTTTATAGATTGTATTTTATAATGCAATTATTCTTTGCTTGATGAAATTGTTTTGGATATTTTTTTTTAATGATTCATTGATTGATGAAATTGTTATGGATATTTTTTTTAGTATATTAAATTGTATGTGATAAAGTCAAAAATCACCTCTTTATTAGATTTTCATTGATCAATTTCCCTTAAGGCCATCAAGTTCACGATTTGGTCCCAGGTTAAGGAAATATAGGAGTCATGAAGTGGAATTTTCTAAGCACTTAAATCTTGAGACATGTTTATTTTTAGTCACTTTATACTTTCTTTCTATGTAAATTTTTGATGAAATTAGTCTTGGAACATGAGGGGCGTCAATAGTAAGCGAAAACAAACTCCTAAAAGAAAAATGGTATGCAAAGCACCCATAAATAATGTTGATATAAGAAGCAAAAATATTAAGTGAGGTTCAACCTCATATAATTAGAAAATGGGGGAGGAATTTCCAAGTAGTAGTGATTGATGCTTAGAGATACTTGGGTGGAATGGTTATTATTTGAAATGATTAAGACATCAAGGTTACCAATATGTTTACCTCTTTTCGCATTATGACAATACAATTTTAGTTAATTGACATTGAGGACTACTACCATGTATCCAATGTCTATGACTCCAATATCGCAAATGGAAAACCTCTATTTCTCAATTCTATTTCTAGCACAAGTAATTTATACTCCCCATCTCCATGGATTGTTGGGAGTGACTTCAATATTATAAGTGTCTCGAGGAAAAGAATGAATGAATCGAAATGTTTAACAAGATATTTTGTAAGCTATACCATTAAAGCCACAAAGTAGTCTCCATTAAAGTTGTCAAGAAATGAGTCTCCAACCCACACATGTGGGTCAATGAGATGTAATACATGTGTGTGTGGTTACAAACTCAATACACCTCTATAATAACTCCACAAACTTATGTATTTCACTCTGACACATAAATTGACAGTAGTGTGACATAAGTAAACCAAGAGTAGACATGAAAGCCTTAGGAAACAAACATTCCTTAGATCCTCAATTAGGTGCTTAAATGATGAAGTGAAAATGCAAGGAGAAAAGAAGAATTCATGATTTAACCATCACATACATGTGATCAAGTGTGACTAGGAGTGTATATATTCATATATTTTCCAAAGAGGGAGTGAATACATGAGTTACCATTTATTGGCCCTTATTTTTCTTTCTTTTTCATTTTCTTATATATAGGACTTAGGGAATAAGGTTTTCATAAGTTTGGCACAACTCATAGATATAAGATTTACATGAATTTTCACTTCAACCTTAGAGTTTAGACTTAGATAAATCAATATAGTGTATGTTTAATGATTTTGGCTTTCACTTTTTTATTGTATTCCATTACAAATACAAAAGGGGAAATATTTTGCCACAAATCTATGAATGCTTAATCATAAAGTCGTCATGTGATGAAAACAAATTAATGATGTTATTCTCTACGAAAATGATGGGTATTCTTGAGAAAATCTTATGCTTGTGGATGTTTCCTCCCTGGTTGAGAGGGAGTGAGGGTAGACACCATGTTATCCATGTGTCATGTACTATGGCTAGGATTAACAATCGTAAGCCTAGTAAAGGCACTAGTAGGGATAATGGTGGATTGGATAAACATCTGGGACCAATATTCTTTGAGAATTTGGACATTGACTAGGACTAATCGCCATAAGTCAAGTACATTAATCCAAGATAAGAATAGTCATGAGGATTGACATTTTCTGGTGTCAAATATGATAGTGGATTAGGAAATGATCATGTGAGGACATACCTGGTAAACATCTTGGTGGGGTAAGTGCCTTGAAAGGCAGTGGTGTCCAAATTTATGCCTCCCAACATTGTGCTCTGATCTAATGGAGAGATAAACTTGTTAGTCAAGGCCTTACTATTTTGAAAATTTTGGCTATGATGATGTAAATCATCATTGATGCTTATCAATCTAGATCCCTTCTTATATGAATATTTCAACTTGAGAGTACTTTTTTGTCTCATTATGAGTACCTCGCTAGTTTAGAGGGAGGGTCATCATCTTCATTATTGCCATCATCACCACCATCAATGTGATCATTATTGTCATCATTTCATTATCATCATAATCACCATTCATGTCTTCTTCATGATCATCATCATCATCATGATTTTGTATATTGTCGTCAATTGTTCATAATTATAGGTATCATAAGAAATATCACCTACCTTAGGACACATGATATATGAAAGAAAAATAACCACTTTATTTTTTAGAAATGATTGATGATCATCAACATCACTACCATTATCATCATCATTATAATTGTCATCATCCCCATCATCATCATCATTATAATTGTCATCATCCCCATCATCATAATTAATATAAGTTTTATCATAATTTTTGTCATCTTCATCATGAACATCATAATCATCATTCATGCCATTATTGTTCTTGATTATGACCAAGATGAAAATAATGATAATGATGATCAGATGATGATGACTTGGAAGATGACGCCAAAGATAATTATTATGATTTTTACCATGATAGCATTTAAAAATTGGGAGGAATGGCCAAGGTCATTAGCATCATCATCATTGTCATTGTAACTCCCATCGTCTTTATCATCATTGTCATTATCATAACAATCGCAATTCATGTCATCGTCATCATCTTCATTATCATCATCGTTATAATTATTGACATTGTCATCAATTCTTCATAATTTTCAATGTCATAAGAAATATAATCAATGCAAAAGATATGATGTGTGTTGGAAAATGGATGCAAAAGTAAACAAAAAAATGGGGGTAAAAATAGACGTAAATTTGGATGAAGAGTGCACACAACATAAGTAGATGCAGAACAAGACAGAAAAATTGAACAAAAGTGGATGAAAAAGTAGATGCAATAGTTCATACAAACTTGAACACAAAATAGGACTCAAACATGGATGAAAAAGTGGAAGAAAACATGGGCACAATAGTAGGCATAAAACTTAGCATGAATTGTTGTGAAACAAATGTGGATACTCCAATGAATGTAAAAAAAAAGGGACACAAACTTGAATGCAAAAAGGAGGAAAACTTGGATGAAAAAAGGGATGTAAACATGGGCCAAACATGGGTGCAATAGTGAACACAAAATTAGTTGCAAAACTAGACAAATCAAAAGTGGATGTAAAAGTAAATTCGAAATGGGATGCAAAAAACATTAACAATATTTGATGCAAACTTGGACACAAAAGAGGATGCAAATATGGATGCAATAGTGGAAGAAAATGTGGGTTGCAATGATAGGCATAAGATATGGCACAAATAATAGCACAAAAAAGGTGGATGTAATAATAGACACAAAAAAATATGCAAACTTAGATGAAAGACAAGATGCTATAAGGGATGTAAAAGTGGATGCAAACACGGGTGCAACATGAGAAACAAAATTGGATGCAAAATATGGATGAAATGGAAGTACATGCAAAAGAAGATACAAAATGAGATGCAAAACCCAACACAAAAGTGGATGCAAAAATAGATGAAATATTTTATGCAAAAGAGGATGTGAAGATGGATGCAAAATTGGAAGCAAACGTGGGTACAACAGTATGTGCAAAACATGGAACAAATTTTGTCACAACAAAAGTAGATGTAATGATAGATGCAAAAAAAGAAGCAAATGAAGATGAAAAATAGGATACAAAAAGGGATGTAAAAGTGGGTGTAAACATGGGTGCAACAATGGATGTAAAATAGCTTTTGCAACTTATTTGAAAGAGCAATTTTGTCCCAACAATTAGAGTTGTAGCATAAAGAACATGGTTAATACATATGATTCGACCAAAAACTAGTTACTACCAAAATTCAACGAAAAAAAATATTACTGCATAAAAATAGAATTAAAAAAAAAAATTAAAAAAATAAAAAAAATCCCAAATTAAAAATAAATAAATGATAAACTTTTTTTTACCAAAATTTAGTGATTTTTTTAGTGCTAATACTAACATCACCATTACAACAAGATATTTTTTTAGTGCTAATACTGCCATTACAACAAGATATAAGAGGGATATAATGCAAAAAGTTTAATAATAATATGTATGTAGAAGATGGTCTTCAGACTGATGAATTCATGATAATCAATGGGACTACAGTCAAAATAATTGGATGTTATTTACTTTTTTACATAGATTGTCAAAATAATTGCATAAATCGATTTTTTTTAACCAAAATTTAACAAAAACTTTGCTAGTGCTAACATTAGAACCACCATTACAACAATATATCTTTCTAGTGTTGACAACACCATTATAGTAAGATACCTCAAGAGAGACAGAAAATTTAAAAAGTATGATAGTAATATGTATCCAGAAGATGGTAGTGAAACTAGTAATTGTTCATTCTCATTATCATAATCATTGTCATCATCATCACCATCATCCTTGTCATCGTTATTGCCATCATTACATTATCATCATAATCACCATTCATGCCATCATCATCAGCTCCATCATCATCATCATTATGGACATTGTTTGCAATTGTTTATAATTATAAACGTTGTAAGAAATATCATCAACCCAAAAAATGTGATCAGTGCTAGAAAAGGGTTGTTTAGGACACATTGATATACGTAAGAGAAATAACAACTCTATTTTTGAGAGATGATCGATGATCATCATCATCACCACCATTATCATCGTCATTGTCATTTTTATCATCCCCATCATCATCATTAATGTAATTTCTATCAACATTGTTGTAATCATCATCATCATTCATGCCATTATTGTTTTTGATGATGACCTAGATGAAAATGATGATGATGACACCAAAGATAATGCTTATGATTATGACAATGACAACATCTAAAATTGGGAAGATTCGCCAAGGTCATTAGCATCGTCATCATCATAATCATTGCCATCATCATCATTAATGTCATTGTAACCACTATCGTCTTTATCATCATAATCACAATTCATGTCATCGCCATCATCTTCATTTTCATCATTGTCAATATTATTGACATTGTCATCAATTGTTTATAATTGTCAATGCCATAAGGAATATCATCAATGCAGAAAATATGATGAGTGTTGGAAAAGGGATGCAAAAGCGAACATAGAAATGGGGGCAACAATAGAAGTAAAATTGGATGAAAAGTGGATACAACATAAGTAGATGCACAACAACATGAAAAACCTAACACAAAAGTGGATGCAAAAGTAGATGCAGTTGTCAATGCAAACTTGGATGCAAACATGAAGGCAAAAGTGGAAGCAAACATGGGTCCAATGGTAGGTGTAAAACTTGGCACAAACTGTGGTGAAACAAATGTGGATGCAACAACGGACACAAAAGTAGATGTAAAAATGGATGAAACAAAAGTGGATACAATAGGGGATGCAAAAACATACACAATATCTGATGCAAACTTGAACACAAAAGAGGATGCAAATGTGGATGCAAACGTGGAAGCAAATGTGGTTGCAATGGTAGGCGCAAGATATGGTGCAACAAAAGTGGATGTAACTATAGACAAAAAATATGCAAAATAAGATGCAAAAATGGATGTAAAAGTGGAAGCAAACATTGATGCAACAGGCAAAACAAAATTGGATGAAAAAAATGGATACAATGGAAGTAGATACAAAACGAGATGCAAAACCCAATGCATAAACCTGACAGAAAAGTGGATGCAAAAATAGATGCAATATTTGATGCAAAAGAGGATGTGAACATGGATGCAAAATTGGAAGCAAACGTGGATACAATAGTGAGTGCAAAACATGATGCAAATTATGGCATAACAAAAGTGGATGTAATGATAGATGAAAAAAAAGAATCAAAGTATGATGCAAATGAAGATGTAAAAAGGGATGCAAAAAGTGAAATTTAAAATGGGTGCAACAGTGGATGCAAAATTGTATGCAAACGTGGATGCAATAGAAGTCGATGCAAAAGAAGATGCAAAACGAGACACAAAACCCGATGCAAATCCTGGTCCAAAATTGGATACAAAAAGGGATGCAAAAATAGATGTAGTAGTTGATGAAAACCTAGATGCAAATGAGGATGCAAACGTGGATGCAAAATTATAATCAAAAGTGGGTGCAAAAGGAGGTGCCAAACTAGGCGCCAATTGTGGCACAAAAATATTAGATGCAATAGTGGGTACAATAATAGATGCAAAAGAGGATGTAAATATGGATGCCAAACAAGATGGAAAAGTGGTTGCAACAAAAGTAGATGCAAAATTATATGCAAAACTAGACACAAAACTCGATGTAAAACTTGGCGCAAAAGTGATGCACAAATGGATGAAAAAATGGATGCAAAAAATGATTTAAAAAAGGATGAAAAAAAGGATGCAAAAGTCGATGCAAAAGTTGATGCAAGTGTAGGTGCAAAAAGTAGATGCAAATGAGGATGAAAAAGTATGTCAAACAAAAATAGATGCCAAAATTGATGCAAAACCTGGAACAAAACCTGGTGCAAAGGATGACACAAAACTTGGCATAAAATTTGGTGCAAAACGTGGTGCAAAACCTATCGCAATACCTCGTGCTAAACTTGGTGTAAGATTTGGTGCAAAACTTGATGCAAATTTTGTGTCAAGTTTTGCACCATATTTGATAAATGGATGCAAATAGCACCAAAAATGGGCTCTAGATGCAAAAAAAGAAGTAAAAAGGGACGCTAATCGCTGGTTTTGTTGTAGTGAAAGAACTTTGGCTACGTTGAATTATACCATCCTCAAGCATTTCTGCAACCATACGTTCAATTTCACTCTTTTGGGCATAGCGATATCTGTACGGCTTGATGTTTGGAGGAACACTTCCTGGAATCAAATGAATAGCATGAACATGATCACGAATAGGTGGGAGACCTTTGGGAGTCTCAAATACCTTGGAATGACTGTCCAAGACTTTTTGGAGATCTGGAGCAATAGATGAATTCGATGTGGAAACATCTAGCGAACATAATTGTGCAATTACACCTCGTTGTTCCTTTTTTAGAAGCTTTGTCATACCGTTAGAGCTTATTATCTTTCCTCGTTTCCTTGAAATACCCCTTAATTCAACTTCCTTTCCTTCCACATAAAATTTCATGAAAAGTTCTTGGAAGTTAAAAGCTATTGTACGCAAGGATTGTAGTCATTGGACTCCCAGTACAACATCAGTACCTCCCGTTGGAATGGAAAGCATTGGGATTTTCAATACATATTCTCCCATGGATAGCTTGATATTATGGCACTTTCCATAGAAATTTATCGTTCCTCCATTTGCAGCAATCACTTGACACTCTGGTGCTAGATATAGGAAGCAATTCAATTATTTTGCTATCTTACAATGAATAAAATTGTGGGTACTTCCTGAATCAATCAACACTATTACCTTTTTCTTCTTGATTTGTCCTTCTATCTTAATGGTTTTAGGAGTGGTAATTCCAGCGAACGCATTACAAGATATGGTCGGATTCATTTCTTCTTTATCTAGGCTTTTTCCATGGAGTATATCCTCTTCTTTTGACCTTTCTTGCTCCTTTTCTTCTTCCTCTTCACAATTTATGTAGAATAATTTCTTCTCAGCACACTTATGACCTTTAGTGTATTTGTTATCACAACGGTAACAAAGCCCTTTTGCTCTTTTTTCTTCCAATTGTTGTGGTGTCAACCTTATAGGTTGTGGAAGGCTAGGGGCAACAACACTTCCATCTTTATAGTCGTGAGTGGTATGCTTCTTGGTTGCCATAATTTTGCTTTCCATATTCCTAACCTGAATGCCTTCTCTAATGAATCAGGTTCCCAAAGGCGAACATCATGTTGGATATTATCCTTTAAATTCCTTATGAACACATCAATCCTATGTTCCTCTAGAATATATTTTACCCTTATGTTGAATTTTTGGAACTCCTCAATGTGCTCCATTATTGAACCCTTTTGTTTGAGACTTATCAATTGGCTAAAAAAAGTGTTGCTTTTTGTATCCTCATAATGTGCTGTCAATTCTTCCGTAAAAATTGCCCAAGTGATAATTTGTTTACGAGTGTGTTTTGCACATTATTGAGATCGAAAAATTGCTCCATATGTAATATCCATGTTGCGTGATCCTTGCCATCAAACTTCCTCATATCGATTTTTGGAATATGGCGGGTCTTCGATCCAACATTAGAGTCTATGGAATCATGATTAACATTTCTTTTGTTTTCATCATGAGTTTCCTTTACTACCCTTTCACCATTAGTGACCATTTCTTGTAGCAACTTATTCATATTTATCTTCAATTCTTCCATCTTATCATCCATGCCATCTATTTTAGCGTCCATGCCATTCATCTTAGCTTCCATGTCATCCATCTTAGCTTCTACGCCTTTCTTTAAACAATACATCTTAGATTCTACACCTTTCTTTAAACCATCCATCTTAGCTTCTACATCTTTCTTTAAACCATCCATCTTAGATTCTGTTACTTTTTGTGCAAGTGACACTTGGTGGACTTGGTCTCGTAATTTTGATATATCATGTTTCATTTCTTCATCTTCTTCATGAGTCATGCTAGAGCTTTCAGGTTACTTACTAGGTGTTTGCATTTTCTTTTCTCGGGGCATCAATTACCGATAATAATGCTTTACTATGCCCTTTGAATTCCTTCAAACTAATTTTTCAATCCAAGCTTATGCAAAAATTTAAAAAAATACACACCTTTTTTCACTTTGTAGGAGCTTGATATTGAATCTCATGTATCTCTGTAATTTTGGATAATCCAGTTCTGAAAATGCAATCTGTAGTAGCTCTCTGCGTCCTCTTTCTAATGCCACCAATTTGATCCAAATTGGATTCTCCAAGGAAGAGTTATGCGCAATCTCCCAAGATGACCTGATTATAGACCTTTCCAGAAGAGCGAACTTGTATGAAGTACCACATGTCATTGTTTCGACCTTTGGCTCTGAAAAATATATACAAGAAACTACAGTTCATCCTCTTTCTGCACCTTCTTACAAAATTTCAATCCGATGCTGAGAGAGAAATTTATGACGATTTTCCCCAGGTCACCTGTTTGGAATGTAATCCAGGAGTCTGCAAAAAGACCAACTTCCTTAGATCATATCTCCGCAAATATAGTGCGAAAAGCTCTGAAATTCGAACCCGAGGTTTAGTGCGATTGCATCTCAAATGGGCTTTTTTTTTCGCTTCTAAAACATCGTAGAAAAAATGTTATAGCGAAAATGCCACGATGACCTATTTGGAGCACCGAAACCCTAGAATCCAAAGCTCTGATACCAAATGTTATGAAACCAACTCAAAAAAGATAGAAAAGATAGATCAACGCCTTAGAATTCAGCCTCTTCGAGGGGGTAAACTCCTTTACATTACATAAATGAACAATTCTTGGATGATTCAAATGACAAAA
Organism: Pinus tabuliformis; assembly: GCA_031772625.1. Classification (NCBI taxonomy): domain Eukaryota; kingdom Viridiplantae; phylum Streptophyta; class Pinopsida; order Pinales; family Pinaceae; genus Pinus; species Pinus tabuliformis. The sequence continues at coordinate 739,244,728 of CM062805.1, read as the reverse complement.
CGAGTCTAAGGGGTCACAATATAATCAAGCCAACCTAACAATAATAATATAAGGGCACACAAATAACAATAGAGGGATTCTATGGGGCACAATAATAACAATATGGGGACAATAGGGGCACAACAATATTAATAAGGGATACAACTACAATATTAATGGGGGCATCACTAGTATTATAGGGACCTAACAAAGTCACTTCCGAATCTTTGGATCATCAGTTTACTGTCATGTGACCAAAGATGCCAGGAAGAAGCTAGACCCAACAGCTAAGTTTGGTCTACTTGTGGGGTACACGGATACACCCCACAACTATCGGGTGTACATGCCTTCCACTCAGAGGACTGTGGTACGCAGGGATCTGAAGTTCGACGAGCAGAAAGCCATGCAAGTGTCACTTGAGAGGGAGCTCAAGTTTCATGCAGAGGAGGAACTTTCAGTTCCTAAGGAGGAACAGCCTCAGATTGAGGTGGAGCAGCTGCATGTAGAGGATCCGGGAGTGGAGACATCCACTCATGCTGATACTTCTAGATATGGGTGGAAAGTGTCAAGGGAAGATGACAGGTTGATGTTGGATGCGCGGGAGAATGTGGGACAACCATCTTCTTAGCGTAGATAGAGGAGGTCACCTGAGCGGTACACTGGGTACATGGCCCTGGTTGGGGAGTGTGTAGATACCAAACCTTCTTCATTCGAGGAGGCAATGTAGCAACCAGTCTGGGTTGATCCAATGGTAGAGGAGTACGACTCTATCATTCGGAACAGTGTGTGGGATGTTATCCTAATACCTCAGGGTAAGTCAGTGGTGAGTTCCAGATGGCTTTACAAGGTAAAGCATGCAGTTGATGACAGTGTTGAGAAAGATAAGGCAAGGTTTGTTGCCCGAGGTTTCTCACAGGTCGAGGGGATTTACTACGTTGAGACTTTTGCTCTCGTAGCAAGGTACTCATCAATTAGATCGATATTGGCACTATTAGCTCAGATGGGGTGGAAGATCCACCAGATGGACGTGAAGACAACATTCCTCAATGTGAAGATTGAGGAGGAGGTGTACATTGAGAAACCAAAGGGTTTTGAGACCTTCGATTGTGAGTCACATGTGTGCCGACTCCAGAGGGCTTTGTATGGGCTGAAGCAAGCACCCCGTGCTTGGTACACTAGGATCGACAACTATTTCACCGGTTTGGGCTTCACCAAGAGTGAAGCAGATGTGAACCTTTACCACATTATGGTAGAAGGTAAACCATTGATCATTGTTCTTTATGTCGATGATTTGATTTTGACAGGTGATGATCAGTTGATACAGTCTTGCAAGGAGGACCTTGCAAGATAGTTCGAGATGAAGGACATGGGCCTTATGCACTACTTTCTAGGCATGGAGGTGTGGCTGAAATATGGTGAAGTATTCTTGTCTCAAGGAAAGTATGCAAATGAGATACTCAGGCACTTTCACATGGAGAAGTGCAAGCCCATGCAGACTCCTCTAGCTGGGAACTGGAGGAAGGAGGATGCTACTTCAGGTGAGGTAGTAGTTGCTACTGTTTATCGCTAGCTGGTGGGTTCACTTATGTATCTGGTGAACACACGACCCAACTTATGCTTTACGGTGAACTAGCTGAGTCAAGCTATGGTTCAGCTTACCAAGCTATTTTCGAAGGTAACGAAGCATGTGCTGAGATATCTCAGAGGCACATCCCAGTTCAGATTGTGGTACAGATAGACAGAGGGAGTGAAGCTTCAGGGCTTCACAAATGCAGATTGGGCAGGGATTCCATCAGATCGGAAGAGAACTTCTGGAGGAATCTTCAACCTTGGTTTAGCTGCAGTTATCTAGTACAGCAAGAAATAGAGATCAGTTTCACTTAGCTCAGCAGAGGTTGAATACATGGCTGCTAGTCAGGCTGCATGTGAGGCCATTTGGATGTGGAAGATTCTAGTGGGATTGTTTGGTCAGAGGATGGATCCTACAATGATCTACTGCGATAACCAGAGTTGTATCAAACTCTCTGAGAATCCATTTTTTCATGACAGGTCCAAGCACATCGATATCCGGTATCATCATCTTCGAGACTGTGTGGTCAAGAGGATCATGTTGTTGCTGTATGTTTCAACCGAGGAACAGGATGCAGATATTTTGATGAAGGCATTGTCAAAATGCAAGTTCGAGTTCCACAGAGACAAGATTGGGGTTATTGATAATCCCTTTCTTGTTGAGAGGGAGTGTTGAAAATAGCAACAAGAAATTCTAAAAATAGAAATGCTAAAAATAGCACTGTTATAAATAGTAGTTCAACTAGTGTTGACCATAGCAACAAGGAATGAAAAATGGAAGTGCTAAAAATAACAGTCTATAAATAGCATTTCGGGATACCTTCCTATTTTAGTCAGTCTCTAAACTAAAATAGTGAAGTAAAATTCGAATTTGATCTTAGCAGCTGTTTGTAAAATAATTAATTAATTCATCTTGAGTTAATTAGTTAAGGAAAATCAAACATGAAGTCTATGTGGGGACATGCAACAGTTTCTCCATTAATTGAGGAATTTATCCATCAGTTAAAGAGATAAGGATGAGTTGTAATATTGAATTGTAATTAGTTGGCTCAGTTAACTGAGTCAAGTCCAGTTAGATTAATTCAAATAGTTTTTTGAATTAATGTGAGTTTAGTTAGTTAATGCTTGCATGCATGTAACTACTGCACTTCAGATAACTAAATATTCTCTCATAAATAACTCATGCATGTTAGTTCAGACAGAGACCCAGTTGAGATCAGATGGAGGGACAATGTACTATCAATTGCTAGAATATTCCATTGTGAATATTCCTTGCATGCAGAAGGAATTCTTTCCTTGAGGATTGCATAGTTACTTCTTTAGGTTTTGTGAGTGTGATGAGGCCAATTCACACATGTGGCTTCACTGGACCCCAAGAAAAACTGTGCAAGGAAATAGGAGGCTTGGAGTGCTTGAGGAGGACATATACTATGTCTATTTAGTTTGTGAGTTGTATTATTTGATTGCAGAGAGAGCGGGATAGCTTGAGAGCTGATTCTTTTTGTAACTTGAACAAGATTTCCACTTGTATCATAATACAGAGATTGGGGTTTTAGGTTGAGGCTTTCCCCAGGTTATTTCTTCTGTTTTATGTGTGATTGATTTCTCATTCTTAGTTATATGTGTTCTCTTGATCTTGCTCAATTTGATTAAGCTTCCGCAAAGTGTTGTAGAAGTAGATCTTATATTGTGTTTTAGTATATTGCATAATATGTTGATCTATAGTGGGAATTTCTACATCTCCACCTTAATCACCCTTGCATTCATCATTTAAAAAATCAGTTTTCAAAAAATTTACAGTCTTCAAGAAAGAAACACAGAGAAAAAATGAGAAAGAGGTCAAAGGGGAACAACACCTAAAGGTTAATTTTCATTATTCACACACCCCTAGACCTCCTCCCTATCCATTTTCATCATCCTCAAGTCCCAGCTGTAGAAATGATTAAAATTTTTGAGGGAGAAGCAACTACAGGACATCTTGTAGGAAATCCTGTAGTAGCCTGTCCCACAAAATAAAAATCATAAGTTGCAGCAAGTTTCCAGCATGAAGATCCAGGGGTAGAAGAAGCTCCAGAGCAGCAACAACACCATAATATTTAGCACCAGGTACCTGCACATCAAGGAAGTCATCAAAGGACAATAAAAAGAAAAAGAAAAAAGAAGGAGAGATCACATGCAGTCAACATACAAAAAAAACCTCATTTCTTCAACAAACTACAACAAGGTATTGTTACCATAGGTAAGTATCTCGCTTTACTCTCTCATTTACATAACGTAATCAAAATATGTAAAGGTTGTGAACGAGTTGGTTTATAAGTGAAAGATGGCCAATTAACTTGGCCACCTATGTTCAGTTAGCGAGGACAAAACAATTAGTCCTCACACATGTGGCAGTAGTCAAGTCAAAGAAAATGAGGATGAGGTCAAGAGCAGTTAAGATTATGGATGCCCTAAGTGGGAGTTGATTATGAGGTGAAAGGAATGATGATGTGGTAGTGGGCACCAACGGTCCAAAAATAGAAATTCGTAACTCGGCTGCCAGCACACCACCTCACTCAACTCGACCATAAGAGGAAATAAACGTTGATCCCCATGCACTCATGCATTCATCTTCTCGAGGCTCACTCTAGCAAAGTCACCCTTGTCCCCAAGCAACCTACAGAAGATAAAAAATTAAATTTTTCCTAGCGCAGGACTTCCTACAGGATCCTACAGGATCACACAGAAATCTTATAGGAAATCCTATAGGATACAGTCAGGCAGTCTACAAGATTGGAAGAGAGCAATTTCAGAGGGGAAAACACATGGGTTGGCTACATCAAGCACTATGAGGAGGTAGGCTCTATATTTCCTCCCATTTTTCCAGGTAAAAATAACAGAAAAATCTCCTAGTTTGATGAAATTCATAGTTGTATAAGGGAATTGTATCCATAGAAATTTCAGTCCCATTTCCTCCTTCATTAAAAATTTGTATCTCTGCTCCTCAAATTCATGAGACAAAATGATGGGGGGTTTAGTAGAAGGGAGCTTGTTAACACTGTAAGGATTCACCAACACCCTCTTGTGCTATAAATATTCACAAGGCATAATTGGATGGGGTACTTTGAGAAATTGAGGGGGTATGATGATGAAGTAGCCAGAGATTTTTCTCTCTCCCTCATTCCACTGACCAGGACCCATGCCACTGTTGTGGTGAGAGGCCTCTCCATAGAGCTCACCCTTGAACTCATAAGCAGAATTACCACACTTCCCTTAGGAGTGCCTTGGAGAAAGGAAGACAAGGGAGATAGCCAAACTGCAAAGAAGAAATTCTTTCTAGAGGGAGAGGAGCCCATTGAAGACAAAAATGGAGTGAGGAGAGAAAGCCTACCATACCCCTGGAATGAGGTAAGCTACCATCTTATAAAATACATATCATGTGAAGGTAGGTATAGTGTGGTATATGGATATCACTTTAGGCTTCTTGAAGAATTGAGGTTTGGAGCAGAAACACCTCCTCACCACAGGCTCAACATACCATACTTCCTTCTGCAATCACTAATAGATATGAGCATAAAGGTGCAGGAAGGAAAATACCAACAGTTAGCCCAACATGGTTTAATTAGAATCATCATAGAAGATGCCCTCCAAAACCTCATAATTCCTATCCAATGGGAAATTTTCAGAGATATGCAGTCAGAGAAGGATATCAAAGCCCTCACATATGATATTAGCCCCACTGTCAGTGAAAATGATGAAGAAGAGACTGAAATAGATAAGGAAGAAGAAGAGAGGGATGAAGAGGAAATAGATGAGGAAGAAGGGGAAGAGAAAGAGAAGGGAAGTGATGAAGAAATAGAGGAAGATGTCAAGGAGGAAACTGATAAACAAGAAGAGGATCTAGAGGGAGAAGAAGAGGAGAAGGACAAAGGTGAAAAGGGAAGTCGAAAAGAGGAGGGAGAGGACAAGGAGGAGTCATCCAAGGTGTCTCCAGAACCCACTAAGAAAGAGGCAGTAGCTGCCCTCACTTCCCTTAGAACCCCTATCAAACAAAAAAGAAAAAGATAGAGGCAAACCCCCTTATACTTCAGAACAAGAAAAAGTACAAGGATAAGGCAGGGAAAACCTCAAACTCCAACCAAGGTTCCCATTCTTATTGAGGACTCACCTAAACAACAACAGAAGATGACTCCTCTTACAAAAACTCAAGGAGAAAGATCCTCAACACAAACCTCCCCTAAGTCTCCTATCACTTATGAGAGAAGGCCTGTGACTAGATCTACCTCATTCGAAGGAAAAGACATCCTACAGGATACACAATAGGATCTACAGGAAGCAAAGGCAGTCCTACAGGAAACTCTGCTAAATCTACATGAAACTCACAAATTGGATAATAAAGGAAGTATGCAGCAAGAAACAAAGAGAGAGGACCCAGAGCTAAGGGAACTTAGTCCTCAACCTAACCCTGACTCCTACTACAGATTTATTGAAGGGGGCAGGGTCATTCCATAAAAAATTTCCATCCCATTATTCTTTGAGCTTAAGAAAGAGAGACCTAGAACACATAGGTGGATGTAGATTTCCATGTACAAGGGAGTGGAGGACATTGGTCACATGGAGGAGAAGCTCAAAGAGATGGGTAGAGAACTAACTAGCCTAAGGGATAGAGAGGCCATAATGAAAACTCAGTTGGAGGCAGAAAATGCATGGTTGAAAGGATAATTGCAAGAAAGAGAGAATCAATTGGCATCCATGGCCAGTCTATCTTTGGAAGCAATCCAATGCAGGATTCTAGCTAAGTCCTATGCATTATACCTTAAGAAATAATGATTGCAGTTCCAAATCAAGACCCTAGCACAGAGAGGCGCTATGCCATTCCAGGATTATAGACAGTTCATTGATCTTTGTGATTAAAGCACATTGGAAGATAGGGCTAAGATGTCTAAGTTCTACTTGCATAACACGGTCTTGATAGATATGAATGTATGGGACCCTAATGCAAAGCTAGGGGATTCACAGTTGATGGCTTTGGCATCATGGATGAACCATGAGGAAGCAAGGGCTGCAGAAATGAAGAAGATATTGGAAAGGGAACAAACAAAGCCTCTCATGATAAGAGTTGAGTAGTCCAATCCAATGGATGTCATCAACACACATAATTTAATTGAAAATGATCCTCAACTTGCACCCAGTATCTTGCTGCCCAAGAGCAAGCAATTACACATTTTGAGGATATGTTTAGACTGTTAGGGTTTGACAGCACGCAAGCTTCCCAAAGGAGATGGAATACTTTTCCATATATTTTGAAAATCAGAGAGTACCATTCTCCTCAAAGGATGAGAGAAGCACTGAATATGACACCCATGTACAAATAAACCATCCAAGGGCTCAAAGTCAATTGGATTGGCATGAGACTCAGTCCACCACTGCTCTTGGGGATGTTAGAAAGAAGGAAGGAAGAGGAAGAAAGAAAGCAGTGGGAGGAGGTAGAAAGGAAGGTAGGATTGTATGCACAAGAAGATGAAACCACAACAAGAGCATGGGATGTCAGGGAGGCCACTAGAGCTATGAAAGGCATGGAAATTGATTGAGTTGCTTAGAGGATGAGAAACACTTTCAGTAGGGGGTGATGATGAGCCTCATCATTGGGTAACTATAGGGACCTTCATTCACGTCCTAGTTAGTCAAATCAGTTCTCCTCACAACTTATTACATGTTTTTATTATATTTTGCTTAATGAGACGAGTTAGAGTGAGATATTATGCCTAGTGGACTAATGTGCATTGAATGAAGGTTTGTGAGAGAAAATCAGGGAATTTTGGCAAGATTAAGGGCTGAAACTCGAATGGGACAAGGAAGAGAGATTGTAGAAGGTAAATCCTCCTCATTTACTCCTCCCTCATTCAGATATTCCTCCATCAATCACACCTGCTTGGAGTACAAGCAACCAAGTCATGAAGATCAAAAGATAGTTGAGCAAGTGATATTCAAAGAGTTAGTTCATCTTGAGTTTGGGAGTCAAGCCTCCCTAGATTTAAGGAAGTTGTTGGAGACTTCAGTTGTATAAATAAAGATGCCTAGAGCCTCATTAGGATTCAAATTTTTGTTGTAAAAATACTAGTTATTTTTGAGCTCTAGACTTGTGGAAGACATTGCTATGTAATTTTCTGTTTTGATAATGAGAATGCGATTTTTCATGATCCAGTACTGAGTTAACTCAGAGGGATGAAGCTCTTGGGCTAGGGCCCAACCCTAGCAGCAAAGGTTCCTCTTCTTGCATATCTATGCTTAGATTAGTTTCATAGATTCATGGTTAAATTGTCCTTAAAAGTATTTCATTGCAAGTAGTGTAGATTTGATTAGTTTTTTTAATAGTTTGCTTCCATTTGTGCTTTAATTTAGTAGTAGGTTAGAATGGATAAAAGGAGCATCACAAAGCTATCAGTGGGTGTCTTGGCCTCACCTCTTCCTTCAGGGATCATGATTTGAGGAAAGGACCCCTATGCACCCCCCAAAAGGACAGATTTCTACTTTCCCATAGAATTTAGAGTTTACTATACTTGAACTAGCATTTGATCAGTTTGCAAGTGTAGGATTTTATTACCATTTCTTCCATTTTCAGCCTTACAATAGATTTCATCAATGAATTCATCTTATTCTGCAAATTTTCATCATGCATGAAGTAGACAACTAGCTCATTAAACTTTGTTTTTCTAGCTCATTGAAATTCTTCTTGTTTACATGATTTTTGGGAAAATATCATTGTTTTATGCAGTGCAGGTGTTTCAGAAGTAGAGAAATATTTCATAGAAAGAAACCTCCTTCCAACTTCATCCATCCATAATCATTCCTTTCTTTCACTAAGACCTTCACCAATTTCATCATTTTACATGGAAACTTCTCTAAGCATGTTGAGCAAATCCAACCATATCCCAACCTTGGGTTTGAGTTTTGAGTGATCCTAGGCATTTTATCATTCCATTCCATCCACCAACCACCTTCCCTAAGCCTTCCATCACCTCCAGCACCCATCGTTTTTCTCTCGGCTGTATCCTGTAGAAATACAGGGAATCCTGTAGGTTTTCCTGTAGTGGCCTGTTTTGAGGCCGAATTGAGGGAAAACCTCTAGGAAGCCACACAAGGTCACCTAAGGTTCTACCAAACATTCCAACCATCCACTAGCATCCCTAAGCCACCTGCCACATCACCAAAAGAGATTAGCTTTCACACTTGTTTTTCCATAAAAAGAATAAAAAGAAAAAACAGATTTATTTCAGTCCTTTACATGCACAGTAGTGATGTTTGATGTTTTGAACTTCCATGCTTAGGACAGTAGCATTTCATACATGTTAGCTTGGCATTCTTGTAAAGCATAGTTTCTTAGTAGTTAGTTAGGAAATGGTGTGTTTTTAGCATTGGATTTCAGTCCTTTTCCTTATTGCAATAAACAAGCTTTCTCCTAGAGTAGATTTCTCTTTCTTTCATTAGTAATCAAGCTTCTTCTGAATCCATAGAAGTCTGGCTTGAAAACCCTAGTGGTCTCTCGTCAGCTGAACAATGAAAAAAGGAAAAACCATCACTTTTACTTGTGTATACAACACTGTCACTTCCAAGTTTGTACGAACCTCGATTGATAAAGTAAAACTGGTAGCCCCAGGAGTTGCAGCATTCTTGCTGCAATACTGGTGCTCATCAACATGATAAGTGATAGTCAACAAGGTCACAAGACGCCACTCACTTATTGAGTCTTTGATAGTAATCTTCGGATAAATCCTAATTAAACCCATTAAATTTTATTAACAAAGATGAAATTATACTTTTAAAAGTCTATTTGTTACATTGTAAATGTCTTTCACCCTCTTTATTTTTTGTTAATAAAAGTATTTTTAGTTCCATTTCCCCTATTCTTGTAATTTTTTTCTTTAATGTCCCACATCCCTCAATAATTGGTTTAATTATTTCAACAATATTAGATTAGGGCATTTTTTTTCGGATATTGTTATCATTTTCATTACTTGCAACAATTTATTCCCTAATTTTGAGTTTAGCGTGGCTAAATTTATTTGGAGGCCATTATTGAGTTTTGGGAATAAATTAGTGTGATTTTGATTTTATTTTATGTGTGTTTAGACTTGGCTTTCTTTAAACTTTGTAAAATACCATCATTGAACTAATTGATCACTTAACACAAATGATGAAAGGGTGGAAACTTTTGCACATGTAAATGATATACGTAACTTATCAAAGCCTTGAATAACCCTTTAGAACCTAGTTTTTTATCTGAATCCACTAAAAATAACTTACTATCATATGAATTGATAAAGGGGCAGATTCTTAAACAACAGGAAGAGGCCTAGTGTTCAAAAATTTGGTCCATTTGGATCTTGACAAGGGACAAGAACACTCGATACTTTCATAATCAAGCCAACAAAAGAAGGAAGGACAATACAATCTGGAGTATTAGGGATGAAGAGGGGAATACCCTTACTTCCCTTGAAGACATTTATAGAGAGGCTGTAAGACACTTCAGTAAACAATTTAAAGCTAGAGAGGATGTTCCCTTCACAACCCAAATGAGTTTTATTATTCTGTACCTAAGGATGATCGATCCATATGAAAGTGTCCATATGGAGAGGCCTATTGGAAAGGAATAATTGTCTAGAGTCTTAAAATACATGGCTAGGAACAAAAGTCCCAGTCCAAATGCATGGACTATCGAACTCTTTGTCCACTTCCTGGACATCATGGAGTCAGATTTGTTGGTAATGACTAAGGAGTTTAGAATATCATGCTTGATTTTAGGTTCGTTAAATTCCATGTTCATCACCCTCATTTCCAAGGTGAAACAACCTTCTTCTCTCACTGAGTATAGGTCAATTTCATTGTGCAACTTAGTATACAAACAGATATAAAAAAATATTTCCAATCATATCAAAGATCCTATGTCCAAACATATCTCTCCTCAACAGTTTGGATTCATGGATAATAGGAAAATCTAAAATGCAATGGCCATAACCCAAGAACGTCTACATACCATCAAATCTCGAAAGTAGGATACTTGCCTCATGAAAATAGACCTATATAAGACCTTCGACGGTGTGGATTGGGAATTCCTCTGGCTAATTCTCCACAAAATTGGATTTTAAGTTAAGTTGAATAATTAGATCATGGCATGTATTTCAATAGTGAAATATATTGTCATAATCAATGGGATCCTATCATACTTTTTCAAGGCATGAAGAGGTCTTAGGTAGGGATGCGCTCTCTCCCCCTTGCTTTTCCTCTTGGTTATAGATGGTTTGAGCAAAGGCATAATTGAGGCTAGATTAAAGGGAAATATAACAGGCTACAAGATATTCAAAAACATCTATATCACTCACTCAATGTTCGTTAATGATATGTTATTCATCTATCTGAATTCCATTGTGGAATGGAGAGGCTTTCATAATATTCTTACTAATTGTGGAATAGTCGCATGCCTCTACATCAATAAAGTCGAATTTTTGCTCATTTCAGCCTCAAAAGAGGAGGGTGTAATTAAACAAATACCAAACATCTTCGAAGTGATCCATATTCCCATGGATGGAGGTTTCAAATATTTAGTTTTTCATCTGAAACTGAACAAATATGAAATAAATGACTGGGAGTGGATGATAAACAAATTTGAACGAAAGATATCTCTATGGACAAATAAATGATCTCTCTAGGGAGGAGACTAATAATGGTCAAATCATTTCTTCAAAATATTTCTCTCTAATGGATGCACCTATACTATCTACCCAAATATATTATCAAAAAAATAAATGTCATCATCATCAAATTCTTATGGGTCGGGCTAGGGCTCCACTAAAAGATCCATCTTACTAGTCTTAAATTTCTCACTCATCGCGAAGAGGATGGTGGATGGGGTATCAACAACATCGAAAAATTCTATAATGCCCTCATATCCAAGAACCTATGGAGAGCCATCAATGGAAAAGGCCTCTGGAAACAAATCATCAAAGAAAAATACCTGCAAAATAAGCAAGTAGAGGACTGGATCAAAGAGGGGCCAAGGAACATAAAGGGGCTTCCTATATCTAGAGAAGCATGATGAGAAGCAAGCAATGGCCTATTGGAAACCTAAGATGAGACATAGGGAGGGGGGACAAGATAGAAATTGGCTTGGACATAATTAAAGGGAAAGAAGGAATTTTCACTCTTTCTGCTCCCATTCTAGAGCACCTACATTCTAAAGGATTATGCTTCATGAATCAAATTTGTGTAGAACAAACCTCTCCTTCACCCACAAGATTATGGGTCAAAGCCTTTGATCTTGGAATTCCAAAGAATCTAGAAAAATAATGAGCTTAGTACATCTCATATCTATGTCATGTTGGCATTGCATTTTCAGATAAAGAAGACAGAATGTCTTGGGCCAACAACATGAAAAAGGATCAAATAGAGGTTAAAGAGTTATACAAATACATCACCAAAAGATATAACCTGCCAGATAATTCTTCCTACCTGCAAAAAAAATGGAAATGGAACATTCCATTGGAGTCGAAATTCTTCATTTGGTTGGTGTTCCATTACATAATCCTCACCTAGGACAACCTCCTAAAAAAGGATTCCAGGGTCCCTATAGATGTGCTATGTGTGAAGAGAACCCTGAAGACATTGTTCACCTCTTCCTAAATTGCCCATTTGTAGTTTCAGTATGGAGAGGGACCCTACACTCCCTCAACGTTCAGACAGAATAGGAATCGATCTCAATTGAAGGTTGCTTATCTTTGTGGATCCAGAAATATAGACCATGTCATTGTCTACCCTTCTACATTCTCTGGGGTAATTTGAGAAGCATGAATGACAAAATTTTCAAACAATCGATGTCGAAAGTGAGACACCTACATCAGTATTACAACTTATTTCTCATAAATTAGACCAAAGAGGGAGAAGTTGATGAACAAGACCTATTTACTCAAGGATATATGGCCTCATTACTTTGTGGTTTTCTTTGATGAAGCCTCCAATAACATGATATACAACAGTGGGGTCATCCTTGTAATGAATCTTGGCACCTCTTTCCATTTCAGTTGGTCTTGTGGCACAAGAACAAACAATATAGTTGAGTTGTTAGCTCTGTGGGGAGCTCTCTCTTGTGCAAGTTGTCTCGCCATCGACAAATGACAATTTTCAAAGACTCAAAAGTAATTTTGGACTGGATCCATCAACAATCATTTCTCATACAACCCTCTCTCTCCTTTGGTTCCATCGCATCAAATATTTTCCATGCTCCTTTCAAAACATATCCTTCAATCATGTCTTTAGGGAACATAATACAAAGGTTGATTTCTTATCTAAGAAAGGATGCAATCTCCTAGCCCGAAAAATGTTTTATTCAACTTTCAACAGAGACCAACTCTACAACTCGGTATCCTTCATCTTTTGACGATCTCTTATTCGAAAATTTGACATTCTTTCCCTTCATATGTCCTTGTATTTCCTATTATCTTTTTCGCTCCCCTTCTGCAATTTTTTTCCTCAGAATTCCACTCTCTGAAGACCTTCTTGTAACCAAGAAATAAGCATCAGAAAAATCCTTGTTTTGTTGATTTAGATTTTCATGAATTCCAATAGATACAGAATTTTCATTAGTTTGAACCTGTAGGAATTCCAAATTTTGTTGAACTTTTCAAACTCTAAGATCTTTTTTTGAAAATGTATCTACTTTTATCAATGAATGCAAGACAATTTTTTCTCTTTGAAAAAAAAAAAATGTAACTTATTCTAATGTCTTTGAACAATTTGATTCTCCTTTATGTTGATGTTATTCTTATATATCTCACTTAATCATGGTTTAATTGTATGTATAGAAAATTGTCATGCATTATGCTTATTAAGTTGTTATTGCTACAACAAAGAATTAATAAAGTATCCCCGATGGGGGTGTTTCCCAAGACTTAGGGCTGGATAGACGATGTTTATTCCTCACGTGGTGCACCTGTTAATCATGATATGGAGTAAATATGTCTTGGGGGCATACCTGACAAAGTATCTTGATGTAGTGAGGAGGGTACTAAGTGGGGAAACATAAATGGTTGTTGTTCTGGTTCACAAAGAGATGAGATCAGGAACTCAAGCTAATGAAACTCTTGCAAAGTTTTCTTGGGACCCTAGTGCTGAGATAAGTGCATCTTGGGTGACTGGGGATGAGGAAAGGTAGCATACCGGCTTTGGTGGAGAATCTAGTGCCACCCTCACCTTCCCACATGCCCCTTCACAAGTAATTCTTGGTTCTACTATCTCTTTTCAAGCATCATTTAGTTGTTGTAGGGTGGCAAGGAGATCCCCAAGGTGTGGGGTGATCCATAGGCCCACTGTGGCAGGGATAAGGAGGAGTTGTCTCCGTCGCTTTTGGTGGCAGAGAAACTCAAATTCGTCAGACCCTGGTTGGATGGTAAAGTTGTTGAGAGAAAGCTTTCTCTTTTCATTATTGTTAAGTTCAATGTAGTATGTTATAGTTGTGTCTCGACCCTTGCCATCTCATTCGAAGATCCAGTAGTCAGCCCTGACTTTCCTCTGCCTTCAGACAACTTGATAAGAGGATTGGGGTGCAAGAGGGGGCCTGAAGGAAGGAGGATTGGTAATGAAAAGCAGCAGGCCCCCACAGAAAGGTTCCAAGGTGTTCACAGACTATCTCTCATGTAGAGGCAAACAGGTTTTCTGCAATGAGCTGGAGGAAACCAGGGTATAGAGGAATAGGAGGGAGATGGTGAGTTGGTGCCTCCCATTTGGTGACGGGCTGAAGGAAACCAGGGTAGAGAGGAACATGAGGGAGAGGATGAGTTGGTTCCTCCCATTTGAAATTCACCTGGCTTAGTGGACTTACCAGCCCCTTTTGACTCCCTCGAGGCCTAAATTCACTTGCTGTAGTGCAAAGTTGAATAACTATCTCAAGACTAGAATGAGGACAATGTCGAGCTAGTTGGGTTATTGGTTTTTCTTCATCGGAATCAACATCATATCCTGTATCGACATGATACGATCATTCTCTAAGAATGCATGAACAGATTTAAGACATGTATGGCTCACGTGGAATCTCACATCCACGAGACCTTTCACCATCCAAAAAATGTTGGTCAAGCTGTTGAGGTCCAACCTATCCCTCCTCCTTAGATGTTCAAATGATCTTTGACTGTTTATAATTTTTGGATAAATTTTGCTCATGGTAAGCTATATACGTGAAGAAGTCGCGTTTTCTCAAACTTCTTTCCTTTTGGTTTTGTTTGTACTTGAAAGCAACAAATCCGATAAGATTGAAGCTAATTTTTCACTTTCTCAAAACTCCACACGATGTACTTCTTCATGATATAATAGAAATATTTTGATATAAAAAAAGAAAAGCCAAAAAAAATCTATAAAGTAAACAATGATTAGCTATAGAATTCCTAATTCTTATTTTTAAGATTAGAAAGGCTACAACAACGAAAATAAGAGTATGATACATATTTTAATAATAAAAACAAAAATAAATTCAATCTTATACATAAATTACTTCATAATAACAAAATATTGGCTAAAAAAATGTATAATGGCTTGAAGACTACATCAGACAATTGTTTGGTATTAAATGTAGTGGAGATGGTTTAATCCGAGGTAGATGAGGACTATTGATTTTGTGTGTTATTATGATATGACATTTATTCCAGATTTATATATTTAGTCATGAAAATTCACAATATTTTAAAGATATATAATGTATGTTAGTGTAGTATTTATGTTGCAACAACTCATGAATGGTGAATGATCCCTATGGATAATGCTCAAACTTCACCTTTACGTAGTGGTGTAATGTGTAAAAGAGGGGCATTAGGTTGTATTAAACATGGTGAAGGTCAACTTTTTTGTATGTTTTTCTTGTTGCCTTACATCCCTTACCTATTTGATTTGGGTCGAGTAATTTCCAACTCAATTCCCTAATAAAGCTCCATGGGCATTCATAGTTGCCATGAACGTGTCCCTATCCTGTAGTAATGACCAATATTCATAAACCATGGTAAAAAGGATGCCATAAAGGTACAAAGATGTGGATAAAGATAAACTAAGAAGGATCCTTTAGAAGAAGACAATTTGGTGAGATGTCTTTCAAATATTTTTATTTCACTATTATGAATGCTTTTTTATTTAATTAATGTTAAAAAAACTCAATCTGTGAGATGTTACTTTTTCCAGGAACAATAAAACAGAATTGAGACAATTTCAATGTTTTTAATTATTATTTACCAGGAAGGTTTGATGTTTAAATCCACTATATTCTTTTTAAATTACACATTCCAAATATGTCTCTTAATCCACTGGGTGAAATTGATATTCGTAGAGAGTACAATTCTCCTATAGAATTCTCTTACAATATAATATTTCTAAATAGTGTTTAGAAACTTTGCCACATCTACATCACAACACAATGAATAAGAATTATACAATAAGATGAAAAAGCTACAGAAAAGATGTCATAAAATTGATCAGATTTTTGAAAATAAAATATCAATCATTTTTATTTATTTTTATTTATTATTATTATTATTATTATTTTTTAACTTGTCACAAGGAGTAATCATAAAAATCACATATAATGTATTAAAATAAATTTCACATTAAAAAAAACAAGAATTATAATTAAATAGATTAAATGAATGCATTCTCTAAACTTCATTCAATGAAATCTTTTTTCCATGGAATGAAATTGAATTTTATAAATTTTCAATTTAGACTTTGAGATTGAAGGTCTAAAAGATGGATGGTAGAAAGAAATAATATTTTTTATCGTTAAGAAGATCACTTTATATTTATGTGAATGTATAAATTACTATAAAAAATTTGATAATATAAAGCTAATAAGAAAGATAAGAAATTTGGTTAAAAAATGCCTTGAAAGCCATAATCTTTAATCTCTTTATGCATTCATCTTCCAATGTTACAAATATATGATACAATTATAAAACCACATTAATTTCTCTCACCTTGACACCTCACAAAGAGATAAAGTAGGATGAGACAAAATAGGATCTAGAAACACACTTAAGATAAAAACTATATCCCAAGATGTGAAATACTTAAAGGTGGTATATTAGGACTTCATGATTGTATATGAGAAAGAGGATAACGTTCTCCCCCTCCCCCCCAATCATAAGTCTGAGCAATAATACTAACAATGCAACATAAACTAGTACTATCTTCAAGTCTTTATGTTGAAACCCCTAATCTGAGCCTCAATGAAGAACTCCCTGAAAACCACCAAAAATAGATTCTGAAAACTTCAATATCAAGAGAAGTGAATTAATTGCAAGTCTGACACATCCATGAAAATTCTTGACAAATCGATCTAATGCCAAGTTGCAATGCAAAAGGATCCATTTATCCTTTTCTAGGTCGCAAACAAAAATGTCCACAAATTTTCACTCAATCAACATCTCAATCATATATCCCATGTGTATGATTAAATTGCAAAACATTGAACCATAATTCTTTGAAAGCTTGTTTTTCCATTTGGCGAATTTTGATGCCCATGTGACCAATTTAGTTGTGTTGTCAGAAATTTTAGTCTAACAACCATCATCAATTCCCCCTTTTGTCAGTTGAAAAAAGAGACCAATTCACTATTAATTTTTGAACTCCCCCAAGCCTAAGGTGTAGGATAGTTCCTTCATTTTATCCCCATTTCAGGCGCAAGATAGTACCATCTACTTTTCACTATCAATTGCAATATTTGTATTCACTCGATATTGAATTCTTTGGTAGAACTGATGTAGTCACTTGGTTGTTGATGACCACTCCCAAGGATCAATCCATTCATAGTCAAACTTTAATATGGTAAGTTTGTTTATTTTGGATCATTTCTCTAATGGACGATTCTTCTTGCCACAATGGTGATAATGATAGAGATCCAAACATGGATCTTCCATGTGACCAATGTGATTGCAATGTTGGCATTTTCCTTTCTTTCGATTGATGTTTGATGTTTTATTATCTAAAAAACCTCCATTGACAAATTTGATTGGTTTTGAATAATCTAAAATATCCAAATTGTTTTCATCTTTGTCATATCCTATGCCATGTTCATTTTTATTGCATTGGATTTCTTCCCAAGATCTAATGATTGGGTTTCAAAAAGAAGGTTGAACTTGATAATGTAAAATGCCATCATCTTCTACACTAGTAGTTATGTCATTGAGTGGCTCAAAATCATCTTCTTCATGATAATTTTCTTCCATAAAAATAGGGTTGTTATGAACCATTATTACTTCAAAATTCTTTTGTTGAAGTTCATCTTGAAGAAGTTGAATTTGAGTTTGAAAAATATCGACTTGAGCTTGCTTTACTTGCAGAAAAGTTACCACTAACTGGAGAGTAATTTTGTGAAGGATGATTTTATTATCTTTAGCGTTGATTATCAAAGTATCCAATAACTCTAACAATTCAATACTTTGTTCCATTTGAACTCGCTTGAACTCCCTTATTTGAATTTGCTTGTTTTACTCACTTAAACTTGCTTTCTTAAGTTTCTCTCTCACTTGTACTCTTGAATTCCCTTGCTCAATTTTGTTTGTTTGTAACATGCTCTCTTGAAATTTCTCGCTTGATTTTGTTTTAGGAAGTTGAGGTGTCAGATACCACTGAAAGTGCACCCAAACTAGTGATTTTTATAATGACTTGAGTTTCAACTACTTAACCTTGTCAAACTTTGACTTTAGAATGACTCAAACAGGGATTAGGTTCAATAAAAAATGCACCTAGTACAATTCCAATTCAACTTATTTTGACATTGATTCTTACAAAGAGACTACTGTAAGTTACATTAAAATTATAAGAAGTTGAATTAATGTCGATGTCATCAAATGTTGATGTGGATGAAAACTTTAAAGCTTGAATATGAATGAACACTTGATTATGGTCTTCACAACTACCCAATTGCAAGTTTTTTTATTTGTTTTGTTTGAATAACATTAATTGTGTGCCTTGATTTCATTAATTTACTATGATTGCATGGGTTCAATAATCCTTAGATGCTTCGTGCTTGTAATAATAGTTAGGTAAGAAAATGCATCACAAATCTCCTTTGATCCCTATATTCAGATTCCAGATTAGATCAAGGATAGAACACCAAAAAAATAATATCCTTGTATTAGTATTGTAGTACATGATATCAAACTTCCTCTCCTCACTATTATTTGAACACTTCACCTTCTCAACATTGTTGTTGGCATTGCTCATGCCAAGCTCTAGACTACTAGTCTTCCTTCGAACAATTTTTAGTCTACACTCTTCTTAACATTTTGTTGAGCTCCTCCAAATGGTAATTGAAATACATCAGCCACATACTTTAGGTTCATTATTGAGCCGAGAGACCCATTCTACATCCCAATATAAGGGGATGTGTATGTTTGTCCTTCCGTTTGTGCCCCTTTAAAATTAAAATTAAAATTAAAAATTATGTTCTAAATAGAAAAATAATGTCGGTTATAATTTAAAAAAAATGAATATGCTATAAAGTAGTTCAAAGTAAAAAATGTATAAATCAAATATTTAAATCTTACACTTTTAAAAAATATATTAACAAGAGATTTAAATAAACTATTTGAAGATCTATGTTAACTAATTTATGTAGATATCAACTTCATATATATCTATAAAAAAAATCAATTATGGTTAAACAAAAATATTTGGTTCTATATATACTCTATTTAGCATTCAAAAATCTAATTTAAAAAAACAAAAAATAACACATTGTATTTTGCACTCTAAAAAAATTTACACGTGAAGAAATTTGATCCCTCTTAACCCATGTTAAATATTTACTTAAGATGAATCTATACTAGTTTAATACAATAATACCACATATCCCCTTACCATAAAAGACCTCACATCATAATTCCCATATTAAAATCCTCAATCTAGAAGATGAAGTCCTATTTACCATGCAAATTCAGTTTTATGGCTCTTACGAGTGGTCTAATCTGGAATTGGAGAAAAGGGTCCAACAAATGCTTCAATAGCCTATTATCATTAGTCCAACCTACGCAAAGTAATGAGAAATATTCAGAGGCAGATTTTGAAATAAGAAACAACACGCTTTAGATGTGAAATATGAAATGAATAATGGCATCCCCCTCATCAGACCAAATATTTTTTCCTAGTGACATTTGTTAAAAACCGATATTCTATTAATTAAGTGGCTCTCCAGGTGAGATACCTGGAGAGTGCCCAAGCACTTCACACGATGCACATACTATTCAGTCAGGAGAACCTAGTACATATAGGCTTTCACACTAACAGGGTGGTTTCAACCACTCCCTAAATAGTAGGATCTGAGACCTAATCTTAGAGTCTCAATCCTATCCTTAAAACAATTAATTGTAACTTTCTCCATTAATTCTAACACTCCCCCTTAATGGAGAAAGGGTACTGAAAAAATAACATATGCCTGCTGGTCTAGTCTCAGCTAGGCTTACAATAGTACATAAAAAAATTTGGTAACAAAGTTATCATTTTAGGCTTCATCTTTACTTTCCTTGCGATGAGGTAGTGATAGATTTTCACCTCCTTTTTGAGTTTTCTTCCCCAAAGACAAAATGCTTGAACTCTTATCCTCCTCGATCTTGATTGTAGGCTGGTAATTGATAGTACTTTAGAATGTACAAGCTTGGTAGGAGAATTTTTCCTCTCACTACTTCCAATGTCAAACAACTGAACGTCAGTCATGTTGTCTTCAACATTCATGAGATCATGATAATTTGAATTCTTTCCAACTTTGTCTTCTTCTGCCAAGTCTTTGCAATCAACTTCATGTGGCTTGTCCAATTGATCTTCAACAATATGTTCCTCTTTACATCCTTCCTGAAAAACAACTCGTGAGTCTTCAGTCTCACGTTGTTGCAGAACATATAGTATCTCTTGATAATCGTGGTCATTAATAAAACCACTAAGCCTCATGAAAAAAATATCATCAGGGTCAAATCTGTCTAAAAGTGCAGCCATATTGGAAAAGTCCAGCTTATCTCGCTTCCAGATTTCTTTCTGACTCCACTCGGTCCTCTCAAGAGCTCCAACAACCTCGTTACCACGCAGGCAAGAAACTTCTCCCTTTGGCAGCTCTTCAACTGTAGAACCTTGGGGTGCACGCTGTGGCTTCTATGCCACATAACCAAATCTGAAGCAAATCACCAATACAACTAAAAGAATAACAGAGAAATTTGTTGGATCATTACAAAATGAATTCGACCTTTTCAAACCTGGACTCCGTCAAGACACCTGGAACAAGTAGCAACAAAAAACACAACTCAACGAAAAGAATACACATCTGGAAAAGTGATCTTTGTTTCCTCCGTCTCCTCTGCGCCACCCTGCGTCTCCACGCAGCTCCCTTAGACTCATTATCAAGTGGATCTCCTCTTTCTGACAGAGGGGAAGAGAATGGATCTTTGATTCCCTGGCTAAAAGACCTCGGCTTTCACAACACACCCAGGCCACTCAAACACTTCCACGGGCTTAACTAGGTGGATCGATGCCAGACTCGGGCCCTTCACTCTTCTGTTGCAGAACTCCACAACGTCTAACACAAGTCAATTCGGCCCATGCGGATTGACTCCGCCCACACAACAGCTCCAAATCAACAGCAAAAAAATTCTCCTCGGCCAAGCTCAAAATCCGCTGCTATTTACAATCCACCACAATTGTATTTACAACCAATGGCAGCTCTTCACGGTTCTTAATGCCTCATGGCTTAATCTATCCAACAGATCCACGAATAGCTCCTCTCATGCAGATCTGAAAAGCACACAAATTTTCTTCTGCTTCACCACATATCCACCATCCATCAGCCGACATAAAAAAAACAAATCATGCACTGCGTCCTCTAGCGATCCTCACGGGAAGCATGCACTGGCAACAAATCTCACAGTACCAAAAGATCAGATAAAAAAAACGTTACAGATAAATAAAAAAAATGCCCATGAACAGACACGTAGGCTGCTCCAATTTCAATTCTCCAACAGAGATTTTGAACGCTGCTCAATCCAGCACCAACACGCTGCACCAACAACAACTTCACGCAGTAGGCTCACATACACCAGACACAAACCTGGGCTCCTATCCTAGCAGATCGAATCGATCAAATGTCTTCCCAGCAGCCATCTTTCTGCGTGAGGCAGATCTCACCTCACCTACAACACCAGCGCTTAGCCATGGATGATCTTCTCACAGCAGCTGGGAACCTTGACTATCACCTCACGGACTATACGACTCAGAGGAGGTTGTGCTCTACCCAGGACCTCTCTCTCAATCAAGAAACAAACTCTCCTTGCTTCTACTTGAAGCTCTGATACCATGTTAAAAACCGATATTCTATTAATTAAGTGGCTCTCTAGGTGAGATACCTGGAGAGTGCCCAAGCACTTCACACGATGCACATACTATTCATCCAGGAGAACCTAGTACATATAGACTTTCACACTAACAAAGTGGTTTCAACCACTCCCTATATAGTAGTATCTGAGACCTAATCTTAGAGTCTCAATCCTATCCTTAAAACAACTAACTTTAACTTTCTCCATTAATTCTAACAACATTTGCTTCAATTTTGAGCCGACATGAGTTGATTTAGAGCAAATTTTGTGCAATATGTTGAGGATACAACTCTTAGATTTTGATGTTACGGAGATGACGTTTAGTCACTTCATTTGAGGATCAATCAACTACTTCCCTCAACTCCTCGTCAGCCACTATGACGATGGTTCTCTTGGCTTTGTTTCATCACAAAAAAAATTGTGATTTTAATAATTTTTTATCGGATTTTACACAAATAAAATTTAAAATAAATTAGAATTTTTTTCAAAAAATCACACTTAAAAATAACTTAATTTTTTATGTATAAATGCCAAAAAGTGTTTTGACAATAAATTACATATTTTTATTGTTGGATAATCTAATTCCAACCAACTATTAGGTGTCAAAACTGCCTCTCCAAGTGTTCTAGTTCAGTAATACTTAGTCTAGTTTAACTCTAGTTTAAATCAAGCTATTTATTACTAATGTTTTCAATGTAATCTTATTTAAGTGATTCAGAACACTGAGAAGAGAAGTCCTTTGTTCCATCATTTTGTTCCTTCAATTTTTGTCATGGTATCAGAGCTTAGCCTGTGTGAGACTCCTTGAGAGAAGCAGAAGAGAAGATAGTCTAGTTTGCATAACTCCTTTAGAGAGCAGCGACGTGAGCGAAGAGAGAGAAACAAAGAGAATAGGCCAGCGGGCATAAAGCTCTTTGACAAATCAGCGAAAATTTGAAGAAGCCTAATGCAAAGAAGTAGAGAAAGACATAAAACTCTTTGAGAGCACAGTAGAAGTTTGAAGAAGCCTCATGCGAAGAAGGAGAGAGAAAACTCATAAGACTCTTTCACAGAGTAGCAAAATTTTGAAAAAGCCTCATGCGAAGAAGCAGGAGAAGGAAAGTTGGTTCTAAAAAACAAGGTCGAGTTACTTTCTTCTCGTGGTTGAAGCTATAACGCATCCTGCTAGTTGTGATCAGAGCATTATAACACAAGAGGGTTCAACAGATAACCGCGTTACAGGTCGCAAAGTTAAGTGTTTCTGCATACACGGGAGTTTCTTATGTCTTGTATCGTTAGAGCACTAATGTTGGCCTTCAATGTCGAGAAAAGAGTTAGCACGCAGCGTCAGCACCCTTCATTCCGCGTTAGCCAAATCAAAGAGCACGACGAAGGAAAAGTCAGGCCTTTTCAAAAGTCAAAAAATCAAGTTCGTATTGAACCCACCCTTGGATATTCGAAAGGCAAGTTTATTTGAATTAAAAAATATTAAAAAAAGGTGATTCGTATTTGCTTTAAAAAAAAAAGTTTCTTTATGTTAAGAAAAGGCTCATTCGTAATTGCTTAAAAAAAGTTCCTTTAGGTTAAGAAAAGTTTTTTATGAAGCATAAGTAGCATATTTTATTAAAAAATGAGAAGTTTTTTTGAAAGGAGATTAAAAGAAAAAGGGTATTATGATATTTTTATAAAAGTTTTTGTGGAAGTGTTGTTTTTTCAATAAATGAAAAGTTTGTTTAGTTTGTTGAGTCGTAGTGAGTCAGTGTTCAATAAATGGGAAAATCTAAGAGGTTAAGAAGGTTAAAATGACAATAAGAGATTTTTGAGATCTTTTAGATTTGGAAGTGAAGAGACAAAAAGATGTCTTCGCATTGAAATGCATAAAAGAATATGTTGATGACAACATTCTTCCCTTGATTTCAGAAGTCAAGACAACCAAGGAGACTTGGGATACCCTTGATAGGATTTTTGGTGTAAGGGGGAGCGTTGAAATTGAAGAGGAAGGTGGATTTATGCAGCAGATATACATCAAGAATAAAATTTTGTTGAATCCCACTATGCACAGCTGCAAGTGGATGAAGATTTGGTAAATCCAACAACAGAGCTTGCTGATGAAATTTTCGGGAATCTAGCAACAGAGCTTGTTGATGAAATTTTCGGGAATCCAACAACAGAGCTTGCTAGTGACAGTGAAATTGCTATTGGAGCAGTCAATGCTATGGTGAATCTAGCAATTAATATTGTTGATGTCAAGTTTGATGAAGATTTGTTGACTAAAAATGAGTGGTTGCAGATAATGCAACAAAAACATCATATCGACATGATGTTATTCGGTGAAGCAAACCCACTTGAATATGAAAACCAAGTGGAAGACAACCTATTTGCAGAAGCACAGGTTAGTACAGAAGTGGAAGAGACAGATTCAGAGACAGAGGAAAACACAAAGAATGAAGCCAACAAAGAGAAAATGGAGACAAAAGAAGATGCAAATAAGGAAGCACAAAGGGAGAAATCTCTCATTGCAGAGCAGAAAAAACAAAACCATTGTGGTTCTGCAAATATTTTTGATTCTAATGTTGATTTTTAGTGTGCATGTAAACAGAACGATTATGAAGAAGAATTAAATTTCCTTGAAGCATGGCTTGCAACACCATGTCTAGATAAGGTCTTCATAGAAGCTACAGAAATGAATGTTGAAGACAACATGCATGATGAAGATATTAATGAAATTTTCAGGTATTTCAATTCCGAAGAGATGAAATTGTGTTATGGTCTTATGTTGCAGCAGATTGATGATGATAAGAGAACTACAAAAGATACTATGTGGCAACAATCCACATACAAGTCATTTTTTGAAGAAGCCCAGGATATGCTTAGACAACCTGGAAGAATGGAAGACCTGCACCAACAAATGAAGAAACTAAGGTTTGAAGGATATAACAAAGAGAAAAAGTTGAAACAATTTAGAGGCTACAAAATCTGGAATAAGAGAAGAAGAAAAGAAAATGTAGTTTAAGTCAATTTTTTTAAAATTTCAAGCCTAGCTCAGACATAGACCCGTAGACATCTTAATTGAATTTTTATGTGGTTGTAATTAAGGGGGAGTGTTGGAGACTCTAATTCCAACCAACTATTAGGTGTCAAAACCGTCCCTCCAAGTGTCTTAGTTCAGTTTCAGTTAGTCCAGTTTAAGTCGATTTTAACTCAAGTCATATATTACTAATGTTTCCAATGTAATCTTATTTAACTAATTCATAATACTGAGAAGATAAATCCTCTGCTCTATCATTTTGTTCTTTTCAATTTTTGTCATTTCCAAGCTTGCTATCGGGATTTAATAAAATAAAACCTCCCCTCCCCTGGATCGATTTCTAGGCCGATAAGCCTTCTTTTGAATCAATTCAGCTCCCAATTTCATCTACCCTTCTCTTTATAATTTGACACCTATCTCTTGAGGACAGTTTCCCATAATTTGACACCTGTCTCATGATGGTGGTGGAATGAGACAAATAGATGGTCGGCAGGGGTTTTGACATCTATTCCTCTTGTTTAATGTATTGCATCACAGTCTTTAGATACGGGTGGAGTGGGCATTTCAGTTATGGGCAGAGAGCTTTCGCTGCATGAGAACCATGTTTTCATTTTTACAGGTAAACTCTTTCACTTTAAACCGTTTACCTTGAAGCTCACCAAATGTTGATGGTGCCCACCGACCTCAACAGCGCCCGCTGCAACTAGCCCTCGCAGTGCCTTTTCAACTCCTGCCCTCACTCTCAGGGCATCGTCGCGTCTTAATTGGTATTGGATGTTGAGACTCCCGTCGCTTTTGGTTCCCACGACTTTGGCCCCATGATTGCGAATAAATACGACCAAACTGCATGCTCGAGAGTATTTCACCATGCTTTCCTTAAAGCTGGAACCAGACCTCCAATAATTCTTGGAAATCTTCATCCATGCAAAGGTATATTACGGTGAATTGATGGAAAACATTGAAATTGTGGTTCGGGTAGAATATTGTATTCAATTCTTCACCTTTCATTAGAAAATTAAAGTTCAATTTATAAACAATTCATCCGATCAATTAATTAACTTCTTTATGATGTTATTTTGGGTTTTGAAGCTTGTGATTGAGAAATGATCAGTTGAGCCTAGGAAGTAGCCATGAGACTGGCTGCTCAATTCTTCAAGTTTATGACCAAATCATATTATTGCCCAAATGAGGTAGGCGGTTTGCACCATTTATTTGTCCCATGATCTATTTAATATTCAAAAGTTGCGAGATTGCAAAATCTTAGAATATTAATTTTAAATTTAATTTTCTTTGTATTTGACCATGCCCATGTTTATTTGATTGTCGAATATTTAGCGAATCAACAATCAAGATAAGATTAGAGGTTTATAAGAGAAAATTCATTCAATGAACAAAGCCTGGGCGCTTCGCCAAGAGAAGGGATCAACAACTCTTTTTCTTTTCTTCTCTGTGAAAGAATGGATATAGAAGAGAGTTAAAGGAGGCCAAGAACCATTTTGATCATTGATGTGTAGAAACCTTCAATGGCATGGGAAAGCCTTGGTTAATCTGTAGAAACCTTCAATGGCATGGGAAAGCCTTGGTTGCCTAACTTGTTGATGCAAGGGACCATTCTTGCCAAGAAGAGAAGATGATCTGAACCTATGTCTCGAGGGTCGACTCTTTACAAGAAATAAAACTCCTTATGAGGAACCAACACCATAGTAAATCCTGAAAAGAAACAGAACAATACTTCCATGGCTCAGAACCTACTCAGTTGTTTTCATTGCAGATTTAAAGCCACCTTCCTCTATTAATTTCTTCCACTGACAAAATCCAATAACAAATTGTCACAAGTTAAGTAATTTCGGCTCTCGAGAACACTATAATTTTGAATCGAATCTTTATGTACTTTTTAACTTCCAACATTATGTTTCCTCAGCATTGATTTCCTTTTGTTTTGAAATCCATTTTAGGTAAGAGTTTGAAAACAATTTTTGAAGTTAATAACGGTCGAGAGGAAGTAAATCCCAAATTTGCAATAAATTTTGTTTTGCAAAGTTTCACCTCCTTTTTAACAATATATTAAAACTTGTTAAAGTTTTATTGACAAAGTTCGTATCATATAAATATAAATGAAATTTTGACTTTCCAGAATTTTTTACAATAATAATATATTTTAAAAAATTGTAGATTAGCATTCATATTTAACTTCTAACTAAAAAATATAATTACACAAAAAAATAATTTTTTAATATGAAAAACTTAGGTCTTTCTGTGTAGATCATGCTCATATATATATATATATATATTTGTGTGTGTTTTTTTTTAATTACATATTTTAGACCGAGTTATGATACGTGAACACATGCATACCTCTTAAGATGTGTGGAAATTTGTAAGGATAAGTATTTCATTTAATAGAAAATTGACATATTATAGGACACTAAATATTTTTGCAAAAAATATTATTAGGACAACAAAATAATTCTCCACAATTTGTATTTTTACTTTGAATCAAAATTCATAGAGCTCATATGAATTTTGAGGACTTCAATTCTATAAAAGAGGAAAAACTTGAAATTTCATGGCCACATTTGGCTCAAAACTGTAACCCATCTTCATGGATTCACCCTTGAAAGCATCCCAAGTTCCTTCCAATTCCAAAATATACCCACCCAACGATGTAATTAAGTAATATTAATATTGTGATCACTTTTAGAGTGTTTCTTATAAAGTAATATGAAGATATACTCACATTAACTAACAACTTAATCTAATTGTTATACTTCTTTTATGTTATACTTTTTTATGGGTATATTTTTTGCTAAATTTTGTTCAAAATTGGTGGAGATTTGTTGAAATTGTATGTAGAATCTAGGTGTTTAAGTGTGGTTTTTAGATTTTTTGTTTTTGTTTTTTTTTTTTTAAGGACGAAAACTTAATTGATGCAATCAAAAGTATAATTTAATTAGCACAATCTCATATTCAAACAAACTACCCAAAAATATATACAAAACACCAATTAATGAGAAATTGTGTGGATTGCTTGCCATGTACCTCCACAAAGTTCGAATATCCCATGTTCGTACCCCTTTCATAGCCATGAAATTGATTCAAACTTAGTATATTTAGTATAGAATGATGATTTCGTAATGTGGAGGTTGTCACGTTAAACCACCTAACCATTTTAAAGGTTTGTAATTAACGTCCTCCACTTACATGGGACAAGATTAATTGTTACTCCCAAATGAGAATTCACACATGCCTCCCATCCCTTACCATTATATCTAATTACTACACCTTAAATTTCCATATAACTTTTCATAATTTTCATTAACTTTAAAAAAATGATTTTGAATAATACTTCTTTTTACACAGACTTTTGTTCCTCTACAAGGTTGCGCTGGGTAGATTCAGCCAATCAAATCCTTCCATTTTTGTTTGCCTCCATCAAGTGATTTTTTACCACATGGCACTCTCCCTTTCTAGATCTCAGCCTTCCATTTTTCAGCCGAAAGAGTAGGAAACTGCTGTCGTCCGCAAAAACCAGGGGTGATGAGCCCAAGCTTACCATTGGATTTCCAGTTATTTTGACTTTAGAGAATTAATGTTCTGCATCCTACTAATTAAGGAAATGGAGTAGTTTGACGACATGGCCATATCCAAATAATTCGTGTACCAACAAGAACTTGTTGAGATCATTTTGCGGGAAATAAGGTGAGAGCACACATTTATCTGAACATTTCTTTTTCTGGAATTTGCAGGTGGTGCAAGCATTCTCTGCCTTGGAAACTTGGCTCATTCTCTGCAAAAAAATTCCACACAATTTTTGTGTGTTACCAGTTTTTCCCTTTTCCTTTGAATTCATTAATATTAGGGAATATGGTTGCTTACCTTTCCCAGTTTTGTATCGAAGAATAATATAATTAGTGACTAGTAGGAGGAGGAGGTTCCTAATTTGTCTAGGACTCTAGGCTTAGGGCATGTGCCTCCAACTTGGAGATAGGAGGTTTGCTCAACAGTGTTGTCAAAAGAATTTGTTACCGTCTTAGGTGGATATAAGAAGGTATTCAATTGAATTTTCTCCAAGACTGTCTCAAATCATCGGTTCAACACTAATCTCGAGGTCTGCTTATAGTGCACTGTCTTAGCTTGAGCTTAAGTATTTTATTTTGTGGTTTCCTTTCCCATTGGTTATTATGTCTTTGTCTAAGTGTATTTTCAATTTTTGTGACCTTTTTCAACAAGAGGTTCTATCTCTTGGTACTTCACTCAAGTTTAGATCCCCTCTTCATTCACAACTTGTTGTTTTTATTAAGTTTGGCTTGAGGAGGGTCTTTTTTGGGCCCTATCCTTTCATCCTTCCAGTTTTGTTTATTGTATTAGGGCTCTTCCCGGTTGATCGATTTCTCCCCCCTTTCCCATATTCTTGGTCAAGCCACCCTTGTTCACTGTTACTTCATCAATGCAATGTTAGCAGTATAAGCATCACCAAATGAATATCAAATCAAACTAGAGATCTATCACCAAGATACTCATGAATAGCTCCCCATGAGATCATACACTATTGATCTTGTGGACCTGATAATCATCACCTTCTCTTCATGAGGCCATGTACCTACAATCACTGTTACAAGTATGCTATAAGAACAATGGACTGTAGTAGAGTCAATCTTCCCTATGTATCTGATTGATGTTCCTTTTTTCTCCAAATATGCTTGAAATTTATAATCACGTGTTGGAACTTATCCCATCTTTTGCTTCCATTCCAAGTGCTTGACCTACAATCAGTGGCCTTATGCCAAAATGAGTTACAAGAGAAACAATATCCATGAAACCAAACTTTATTCTTAGGGACAAATCTTGAGTTTGATCTAGGAGATTTTCTTTCAGATGAGTGACTTAATTCAGTTTCCTTTTGAAACACCTCATGATGGTTGTTCTTATTATTGCACTATGGATCTGAAGCCATGTAACCAATGGTTGTCTTGATTAAAGGAGATCTTTGTTAATTGACAATCCTCTCTAGTCACATGATTAGAAATCGCAATCAGATTTGGAGGAAGAAGGAACATTAGTCAGATACATAGGGAAGATTGACCCTACTACAGTCCATTGTTCTTAAAGCATACTTCTAACAGTGACTGCAGGTACATGACCTCATGAAGAGCATGTGATGATTATCAGGTCCACAGGATCAATAGTGTATGATATCAGGGGGAGCTATGCATGAGTATCTTGGTGATAGTTCTCTAGTTTGGTTTGATATTCATTTGGTGATGCTTATACTGCTAACATTGCATTTATGAAGTAACAATGAACAAGAACAGGTATGGTATGTTCAGAGGGAGATGATGTGATGAGAAATTCAACATTTTACTTTATGTACGTGGATCACCCCACCTGACACATTTGTCGTTGAATGATCCCTATTTAATTCAAATAAAAAATGTTGTCTTTTGAAATGTGAGTTAATTGATCAATCTGATGAATATGTGTTTGATATGTACCCCTCACCAATAGAGTAGAGGGAGTTCAACACCGAGATTTTGAACTCCTAGGATTCATTTGCAGGCCTGAATCAAATTCTTATAAATTCAACTTAATAAGATATATACTCCTTGGATTCCTATGGGTTATTTAATTCTTTTTATTAGCTATAGGATTTAATAGATCTGAAAACTTATTTCATTAAGTTGGTTCCTGATGAGTAGAAATGGCAGCAGGGCCTGTGGGAAGAGGAAGAGGGCAGAGCAACAAATGTTAGCAATGGTAGTGTATATAATGGTGATCTTGAAGTGGAATCTGAAGTGAAAATAGGAATGGAAGTAACCTCGACCTCCATTGGGATTCAAAAAAACTCCAGATGAGTATCCTCAAGGCATTAGTTAGCAGAAGATAGGTTAACATTGTCAAAGATCCATTTTCCTAGCAGGAGAACTTCCAGAACCAAGGTCACTACATCTAGAGACAAAAAGGCATCTAAAGTCCAATTCTCTTTGAAGTCTGATGTAGGGGTTGCTTCATCTGAACCTGAGCTTGAAGTAGAGGTAACTCAAATGATTTAGACTTCATGCATAGAGGACAACTCGTAAGAGTGGCCATGCCATTCAAAAAAGGGCTATGCTTCAGAAACTTGACGGTTGTGCATCTATAACATTTGTGTTTCTATTGAGTGTTGCTCTTAATACTTGAAAGTTCAAAAAACTGCAGAAATCTAGCCATGTTTTTAATTATTGGGTAGTTACCTTGTTCTCCTCCCAATCTTTCTTTTATGAGTGAGATATTGCATGGATTTTGATCCAAAATAATCTTGTTGAAGAAACTCTAAATACAATGGTGTTTTTTTTAATGTTCTTTGTTGGAAGTACAGGATGGCATTTGGGAGAAAAGCATGAGATGTTCTACCCATTCGAGAGTAAGCTTTAGAAATCTGTATGAAGTCATATGTGAGGATGAGGAGAAAGGTCTTGAGGATACTGAATTAGAGAATGACTTCACAATGCATAAGGCAGAATTAGCAGAAAGCAGGTATACTTTATGCCTTATCGATCACAATCCATGCTTGTATTTCTAAACAAATAAATGTCTAAGTGGATTTTTTTATGAAGTAATGCAAGGTTGCAATTTATAGTTGCAACAAAAAATTTCTAAATAAATTGGCTATTCCTTTGTAATGCAGCTTTCCAATACAAATATCCTCACTGATGGCAGAAAGTGAAGAGGATGTTAGCCAAAGCTATCTGGTTCATTCATCTGGTAAATCCACTCCTCGAAGAAGGCCTCCAAAGGATTTTTTATGTCCCATAAGAGGTTAGCTTTTCACAGACCCAACCAACCTGGAGACAAGCCAAACATATGAGCGTCGGGTAATTCAGGAATGGCTAGGTTGAGATTCCACTTTTTATTTATTTTTATTAATAGACTTATATTCTCTCTTGAAAGGGAGATAATGTTGTGTCGGTTTAATCATTGTTTAATTGACTGAAACACAACCATATAATTGTCAACCAAGGTAGGTCTGTTTATTTCAAAGGTGCTTGCACTATCTGTGTCGATGCCTAACAACCGAGGATAGAAATAAAGAATAGAAAGAAATGTCGTTGAACCAATTGTAGAAATTAAACACTCATGCAAAAATCAAAATAATTATATAGGAATTAAATCACACTTCATGTTTTACCAAGAAAAGGGTGTGCCACACACCATATCAATGACTAAACCAACTGATCAAATTTTACAACTTAAATCAATCATGTGTAACAACATATCATAAATCTGAAAAACAGAAGTAAATATGCTCTGTGAATTATACTGCAATATAAATAACTTCAAACTTACGAGAAAGAAATAATTAATCTACTGCGACAACTACTACTGAAATCCTTGCTAAAGAGGAGGGCCCTTCCTCCCTAGCAGGGCGCAGGGATGAAATGCGAACTAGTTAAGGATTCAACGCAGAATCTGTAAAAGCATCACCAATGATGTTCTTGTATTAAAATAGTTGTGAATTACATAATCAAAATGACGATACTATCTCATGTTGCCTTTCTGTTCCCTTCCATGGAATTGAATTCTTTTATAAAGTTTACATGCCCAAAATGGGGAACAGATCAGTCATGAGAATCTCACGATTCTCATGTTGATCAATAATAAAAGAAATAGAAATTGTTACAACTAGTTTCTAAATACAAGGCCTATTTAAGTTACATCATTTTCTAAAATCATAACCACTTAGATTCCTTAACCGCTCACAGATGATTCATGCTTCACGATAGTTGTCTCATGGAATAGTACCCACGATCTTTGATAGTTGCGATGTAACAACAACTTGAGGTGTAGCAACAATGCTTTGTAACAATGACTTGAGCTATAACAACAACTTGAGGTGTAACAACAACTTGCGGTGTAACAACAATATCCTATAACAACAAATCCTCAAAGCATATCTGTGAATTAACAGCATAGTTGTCCATCCTTTGGCCTTGAATTCATGGGAAACACCTGAAAGAAAAAGAACCAGAGAACTCCTCCCACACTTACCCTGGTTAGCCATAAAAAAGGTATCACTTCATTCATATTTAATAAAGATGGAAAAATAATATGCCACAACAAGAGTTGCTTCTTATAACTAGGAAAACGATAATTAGGATGTAAAGCTCACAAGTTCAAAGGTAAAATGGTAAAAAATGGGGGAAAGAGGTTTCTAAAGTATGCACAAAAGTTGCACCCAACGTCTCCCCCCAAATGAAGCAATTGCATGTCCTCTTGCAAAATTCTCAGATATTTCTGTTGTACTTTCGATGTAGATTTTTCAAGTTGTAAGCACCGACAATATCCTCATCAACGGACCTATAGCCCTGAGTGGTACACAACTGATGCAGACATGATTCCTCCTCACAGTCACACAGCTGATAAAGGGGTTGGTACTCTTCCATTGGCAACCAAATCAAAGGATATTTAAACTTGAGCCCTATCCAGAAGGCTCCTAATGATTTCAAAATCCAGGCGTACTTTGGAACTCATACAGCAACAACCACGAAATTTTGAAACCCAAAAGGGTCACCCTCCTGTAGACCTACGTGACTGGCCTCTATGCGTTTAAAGCACCCCGTTAGTGCTCGACTCTTCAGTTGCACAAAAAGGTTGAGGCAGAACCGCACGATTCTCCTTCTGTAGATAGTTGATTGCTCTCTGACGTTCAGAGTACTCAGAAATCTCTTAAAATCATGCCTCAACTCTATAGCCATACCTATTTCCTCCCTTATCCATAGTGTTGCCTTCTCATCATTGGTGTTCACTGACTTCATGGTTGGGTGCCATTCTATCTTATTTCTCATGAAAGAAATAAAAGAACGCATGTAAGTCCCCCATGTAGGAGAAAATGCTCGCAATCATATGAAAACTAACATGCTCACATATTATATTATGAAGAAACAGCTCGCATAGTAAACTTTGTTCATTAAAATCACGGAAAACTTCCAAAAAAATTTGTGTTGAATTACCCAAATATGGTTTATTTTCATAGATCGCCTTCAATTGAAACAAATAAAATCTTTCCCACAGAAATACTGGGTAGGATGGAGAGGGCCTTCTACACCCTAACAGATTTATGGCAAGTTTGTGCAGCTTGTGTTTATCATCTATTAAATCTCTAAATTGTTGTTGTAACAGCTGAAATTGCTCCTCTTTCTTGTTCATGGCTTCCTTATTTTCCCATATTTCCCATTCTTCTGCCAATTTCTTCTCAGCTCATTTTTCCTTGAGCGAACCTACCACTTTCCTATGTGCTTCCAGCGAGATCAATCCGTCTTGTAAAGAGAGTGCCTGTTGTTTCCATTTCTGCAATTTTGATGTCAATAATTTTTTCTTCGTGCACCATCCTGCTTCAAGACCCTGTGTTCCTTCACATGCAATATCATTTGGGGGTGTAACA
The DNA here is from genome assembly GCA_031772625.1 of Pinus tabuliformis. Lineage (NCBI taxonomy): Eukaryota > Viridiplantae > Streptophyta > Pinopsida > Pinales > Pinaceae > Pinus > Pinus tabuliformis. The sequence continues at coordinate 739,210,392 of CM062805.1, read as the reverse complement.
ACATCTCGAGGATTGAGTTGCTTTGCCTCGGCTGTTGTTTTCTATGTACTTGCTACTTCGTAAGTAGGTTCTTGTGGTTCAACTCTTTATTTTTCTTCTTGGGTAGCCTCTACCTCTACTGCTAGTTCTTGTGTAACAACAGTGTCATTTGCAGGTTCTTGTGTGTTAGCTCTTTAGTTTTGGTCCTGGGTAACCTCAGCATCTACTGCTAGTTCTTCTCTAGCAACAGTGTCGTTGTAATATTCTTGTGTATCATCTCCCAAGTCGCTTTCTGTGGGATGCTCCATTTCAGCTGTTGGTTTTTGTGTAACTACAACATCCTCAACAAGTTCTTGTGTAACAACTTCCCAGGGTTCGATTTGTGTTTCCGTCGAAATGGTGTTTGCAGCACAGACTTTATATCCGATTGCTTCTAGATCCCTAACACATGCTACACATATAGAACCTGGTGTGGTTTCCACCCTCATTTTTTCTACAACCTATGCCAAGGTGTCCAGGCCTGGGACTCGTGCTTCCACTTTACTCTCCTCTAATTGATGCCTTAATTTTTCATTTTATTTTTCTAAATTTTCAATTTTATGCAGAAAAAGTTGGGTCTCGTCCTTACCAGGTAGAGGGACTTCTTTTGGATAGGCTTGTCCCCCTTCTTTTTGTTTCTGTGTGTCCTTGTGCTTGCTCAACTCCTTTCTAGATGGAGGTGAAGGTTCTGGCTGTGAGTTGAATTTCACCCTCTTCTTCGGTATCCTGCAGCATATGAGCTTCTCCAATGATCTTTTCTCAATCCTACCTCCTAAGGATTTCTCTTGTTCTTCAGTCTTCCTAACTTCCCTTGGATCATCATCGGGGATTTCAGCTTGCCTTCCGTGAGAAGTCCTCGTATTTCTACTCATAAAATCCTCCCAACTCCTACCTTGGTGTTCTAATGCATCCAACATAATTAACTTGATGAGGTCGTGGTTGGTAAGACAAATCTCTAGGTGTGCAACTATTTTCACGGCAGCAGACATGTGCCTTATATTTTCTAGCAGGAAATATGGGAGATTGACTAGCTTCCTATGTCGAAGGTGGTTTAGCAGAGGGAAATGGCAATTAAACACGATCGTTGTTGTTCCTTCGCAAGTAATGTACTTGATAATGTACAAGGAAACGTCTCCTATGGCTAAGGTAGTGGTAACCTGTCAATTCCCCTGCCCTTTTTCTCCAATTTCTCTTCTACTTGTAGGAATTATGCCATAAGGGATGGGTCATTGATCTTTCAGTTAAACCACCTTTTTCCCCCAGTCTGCAATGATGTTTCTCGAGCAATTACTTCTTCTGTAACTTCTAGCTTTAGCCCCCTAACCTCTGTCTTGTTTCTATTCAGGGTTTTAGCGAATTACATGGCAACAGACTCCTCTGATCCCTTAAGTCGCTCAAAGAAGTCAAACCATCCTGCTTCCTTAAAGATTTGGCACACCTCATGGAAATTCTCCAGTGCTTTAGTCGAATTGGACTCATGCCAGACTACTACTCCTCCCATTTTTGTTTCAGTTACTACCCTCTGTGTTCTCTTTGTTCTTCCTCTGATAATTTTGAAATGATGGTGCAATGCTTTGCTGAGGTTGATATCAGGGTAGTGAAGTAGGCGATAAAAGCAAGAATTTCAGGTCAGGGGGATCGTACTGCACATGTTGTGATGTCATTATTGATCCTGGATCGTGGAGGTCTAGCTCTAAATGTGATTTAGTCCTTGGGATTATTGGCATAAAGAGATAACAATAATGACAGGGTTTAATAATGATTACAAGATTTTCACTTTTAATTTTAGTTTGAAATCGCAGTTTGTGAAATGATTTGCCCTGCCCTCGAGTTTAATGCGATGATCGACCATCAAAGGAGGTGCCATATTAATTTCCATAATCATTAAATAGAGAGGAAAAGTGATATACATTTTGTGTGACGTACTTAAGCCGATGTGGCGAAAAGGGACTGGTGAAAAGGTACCGGTGATATAATTAATTCCGACAGTGACGTGCTGGTTGTGTCAATTGCTCCTGTAGCATGATGTTGATGAATGATATTTATTGCGGAAAACAATTTCACCTAGGTCACTGTTGTTGGTTTTCAGTTGTTACACATGTAATAACAAATGCAATTTCTAACACTATTTCTACAGTAGTTTCTTATTTACACTACTCTTTACAGATACTTACAAAAATTTGAAAACAACGAGGAAAGACTTGAAACTTGTATCATCATATTGTAAGATGTGTATGAGATAAATGATGTTGTTATAGAAAGAAAAGAATGTGTGTTACACAACATTTTTTCATTGTCCTTGTACTCCTAGTCTACGATCCTGGATGACCTCTACAAGGTACCTGACATGCTTTCCTATCATGAAGAAAATCCCATTGTGTCCCTCTTCATGAGCAGAACAATTCCCTTTTGCATAATTTCCGAAAAATCTTTTGTTTATCCTAGTTTACAAGATCGACGCTAATGACTTGTGTCCTCCTCGAACCGATATTGAGGGATTACAACAGTCCCTAGTGCTGATCGGGTCGATTGAGCCCTTTCTCAATTGCACCGATCCTCTTTTGGAAAGTTTTTTAAATATGGAGTCGAAGTTTCCAGCTCTAGAAGATTGGTAACGAAAGTATGGTAAATGGTTAGGTCAAATGGAGCCGAGGAGGTTAGTTTGGGCTCCTTTCCCCTATTAGGATGGAACTAATCCAAGAGATAAGGCCTTCTCCCATGAGAATAGGAACCATCTCCCCTCCATCCAAGCTATATAAACCTCTCTTCTTCCCAAGCACAAGCTAGTCTTATTTAAGTTCTAGTTGGAGTTTTGATTTAGGAGTAATCAACAAGTTACCCATAGTTTGTAGCTCTCTAGTTTGTGTTTAAGGGAGAATTGTGAGTTTGGTTTGGTGTGAAGACTAAAGGGAAGAGACTTGAGTCTACCATTGTTGGGGATATCCATGAGATGCTAGTAGAAATGTGTGGGAACCCGAATATGTCGAAGGAGAACAACAATGTCAAGACATCGGTTGTAATCTCTTCTTGAACTAATATAGATGAAACTATCAATTGATTTCCTACATGAAATGTCATCTTAAATATTGATGGCTTAATGTTTCTTGACTTATTAAGTAGGTTGAATGCAATTTGTATGTTATCATGTTTGTTGTTTGCTATTGTTTACTTATTTCAGGTGTTCGAAGGAAGGAAACGAAAGATAGTTGGAGCAAGGAAGCAAGATTGTCACCAAGCAGAATATCATGCTAAGAGGTAGGCCATCTTATTTGATTCTAGCTTAAGGAGAACTTCCACAGATTGTTTTTTTGTGGCTAGACTCGCTCTCTCGGTCTAGAGGAATTGTTTGTGTCCGCACTTAGAATTTACTTGCACCACAAATTGGCGACTCCGCTGGGGACCCAATCCTTCTATTTTATTGTTTGTAACTTCATGGTTTTGTGTGAACTTTTCTAGTATCACCATTTCCCTTTAGTCCTATCTGCTTTTCTTGGTTTACTGCTCTGGGTCAGAAATTTACTGTAGCAAGTCTGGTCTCAGCCTGAGAATTTTTTTTATTTTTTCCTTGCATCATCGGTCAGTGCGGTTATTTTCTTTATAGTCGCGTCGATCAACGCGAATTGCTAAAAAACAGCCGTGTCGACCCCCTTCTGGTGCTTGTTATCAGTCACGCAGTTGCACCAATGCATGTAGGTAAAGATTAGGATTTACCCTAGATCTCGACCAGTGTGTCTTGCTCTCTTGATTTTTGCCTATAAGATTGTTTAGACTGTTTTCTCCCTGACCGGAAAGCTTCATTTGGTTTGGTTTGGTTTATGTGCTTGTTGATTTGCCTTCTTTTTACTTGATTTATTGAGTCCTTGGGTGGTTGGTGGCCCTAGGGCATCTAGGTTGTCATCCATTTAGCTGATTGTGAACTCAGTGAGTCATGTGGTTGGTGAATTTACTCCTTGCATTTCGTTTGTAGTCCTCTTGTTTCTTTGATCTCCATCACACAAGTTTGAAAGGTTTCATTTGCTTAAGTGATGAGCCTCATAAATCGGTAATTATATGAGCTCATTTTACCTCCTAACCTAGTGAAATCAACCATTCTCTTAGCTTATTGTATGATTTTCTGATTATATTTATGCTTATATAGTGAGTTGAGTTAGTTATTGTGCCATGTGGTCTAACATGTATTTAATGCAGATTATTGATGGATTTTGAGGTCAAAGTCAAGGATCCAGTGTACAAATGGAAGCAATAACTCGAAGTGGACAGAGCAGAGGAATTATATGAGGGAATCCCCCTCATTTATTACTCCTCACTTCGAATTCCCCTTCATTTAGCTCGGAATACAAGCAGCCGAATCATGCACTAGAAGGCAGTCGAGCAAGTGGAGGATGACTAATGATTATCTCGAGTTTTGGGAGCCAAGCCTCCCTAATTTTAAGGAAGCTGTTGGTAGCTTCATTTGTATAAGCAGAGAGGCCTAGGGGCTCACTAGGGTCGGATTTTTTCTTAGGTAAACTCTGCTCAAATTTCAAGCTTATCATTTTGTGACAGTTTCATGTAATCTTGCTATTGTTTTGAAAATAAATATGGAATCCTTTTTGAGCTAGCACTGAGTTACATCAGAGGGCCAAAGATCTTGGGTTAGGGCCCACTCCAAGTAGCCAAGCTCCTCTTTACTTGTATTTGTATGCTTTGTTTCAGTTTGTAGATTAGTTTGTTGTTAGATGTATTTCTCTTATGGTTAAGAATAGGTTGCTTTTGATGATTTAGTAGTTTGCTTCCATTTGTGCTTTCTGTAGCAGGTTAAGCAGTGACCAGCAAAGATTCAAAATGCTAGCAATAGTTCCTTTGCCTCTCTTCCTCCCTCTGGGACCATGATTTGAGGTGAAGACTCTCTTGCTGCCCCAAAAACACAAATTTTCCTCCTTCATAGGACTTCTAGTGTTTGCAGCTTTTTAGTAGGTTAATAGTCCAGCTTTGCTTTGCTTTAGATCTTCTTCATCATGCTCACTTCCTGATTTTCAATAGTCTTCTTTCATGCTTTCCTTTCCTACAGCCTTTCTCAACATCTCCTTTCATAGATCATAGTTTAGATCATTTTAATGCAAAACTCTGTTTTTCTAGATGCACTCATTTCATTGTTTGCTTGATATTCTTGGTTAACTGTCAGTTCCATTGCAGCAGATATCTTCCAGTAGTAGGCCAGATTGTCAGTAATCACACCCTCCATCTGATCCATCCCCTATTGGTCTCCTAAACCTCACCTCAATTTTGCCTTAGTTTCCTGCATTTTTCATAAAACTTCTTCCTCTCTCCTTGAGCAAACCCAATCGTCTTTCTCTCTCCTGGTGGTTCATGGTAGACCATAGGTGACCTAACACCTCCTTCCAACCTTCATCCACCTTTTCCACCCACTCTCACACCCTCAAAATAGTGGAAATTTCTCTCGGCCTCCTCCGTTAGGCCTCCTGTAGTTTCCTTGTTTTCCTCCTGTATATTTTCTGTGTCCTCCTGTAGATTTTCCCGTAGGATTTATTTTGAAGGGCGAGTGTGGGAAAAGCCTCGAGAAGGCCACCTGAGACCTCTTAGGACCCATCCACACCATCCTACATCCTCTCAAGTCCCAAAACCGCCCTTCAATGACACCTATTCGCTGCCACACTCACACACAATAAACTACATGCATGTCAAATTCACATAAAAATACATAAAAATCCAAAAATATGTTTTTTGCTTATTTACTCCCAGAAATAGCATAGTTAGATGTTGTTTACGACTTGAGTAGGTAATGGAATTCCTTTCATGGTTTTCATAGTGCTTTCTGCAAAATTAGAATTAGTTAGTGAATTATGGTTTACTAGGTTTTCTTTACATTTCAATCTTTCTCCTTTGTGCAGTTAGAATAGCATCTATAGAGTAATCTTTCTTTCCTTTCATCACATATAGAGCTTCTTTTGGAATCCATAGAAGTTGGCTTGAGCTCCTAGTTATCTTGCACCAACTGACCAAGTGACAACCTACAGCGAAACTAGTACTTGTGCATACAACACCAACGCTTCCAAGTTTGTTACAAACTACCGGGTTGATAAGAGTAAAGCAGGCAGCCCAGGAGTTGCAACATTATTGCTGTAATACTGGTGCTCACCACTTTTTGGTGCCGTTGCCGGGGAAGCGTCAGAGTATTCTGTGATTACTACTTTCTTCTATTTCCTATTACAACATTCTACTAATAGTTTGTTTCAGCAAAAGTAGACCAATCCTTCCTTTTCCTTCAGTTCGGCATTTCCTTGCTTTCCTTTTCAATTATGCAAATTTCATTTCAGCAAAAGTAGACTAGTCATTCCTTTTCCTTCAGTTCTTCATTTCCTTGCTTTCCTTTTCAATTCTGCAAATTTCATTTTAGCAAGTTCATTTTAGTTAGTTGCAATTTGTTTTGTTGAATCAATTTCAGTTTCTGCAGTTACCATCAGTGTGGGGAAAAAGAAACAAAAACCAACCAAAAATATTTCCTTTCATGCCTCGTAGGAATAGAGATAAATCAGGAAAAAATTTTCCCAACACCCCCACTACTTCACACAACCAACCTTCTCTCTTCTTCGGTGGCTGCAATCAAGAAGAACCCTTAGGTGAACAACCAGACATATTTGAAGAACCTATAGGGGAAGAAGAAGAAGAAAACATTCCTTTGGAGCCAATGGCTGAAAACAGAAATGCTAGGGGGAATGGAGAGAGAATAGAGGGTACCTTTCCCATTCGGGAGACCAATGGGGACACCAAAATGAAGAATATAAGCCCTTCCGCCCTACCTCATTTCCATGGTATGACTACAGAAGATCTTGACACCTTCTTGTTCGAGTTTGTTGTCATCTGTCGAACTTATGACTATGCAGAAGATGAGAAAAAGTTGAAACTGTTCCCTTCTACTCTCAAGGATGTAGCACTGCGCTGGTTCATGGGATTACCTGGCAATAGCATCACAACTTGGGCTCAGATGCAGCAAGCCTTTAACAACAAGTATCAAGACTATTGTAGGTCAAAAGATACTAAAGAAGAAATCTTCTGAATGACCATAGGAAGTGATGAGTCCGTGGAAGACTATGAAGAGACATTCCAGCTCAGTTACAAAAGGGTCGGGTGTATACTTGACCCTGAGTCTTTGAAGTTGGTCCTGCTCAGGGGAATTTAGGAAGACCTTTTAGACACCCTCCATCTACTGGCCGGGGAAGACATCTACCAAATTTCCTATGAGGACATAAAGACTGTTTTTAGAAACCATTCTATAGTAGCCAGAAAGTAAGGTAGGGGGAGTCAACCCATAGCGAGGACCTCTTCCTCAAATTCATCCATTAAAGGAGAAACTGGAAACATGATGGAATACTTCAAGAGTGAGATGTTACAGACTCTTGCCATGCAAATGGATACCTTACATACCAAAAGAAAACAAGAGGAAGCAGAGAGGGCTTTGGCCATTTTTTTCCCTAGATGCACTAGGAGGCATCCTAGGAATGAATTCCCATTGAACTCTATAGAGGTTTGTTCAGTCTGTGAAGAAAATCATTCTACAGATAAGTGCCCTTCCTTGCTCGGACTTAAAGCTATGTACCAAGGGGCCGAAGGACTCACTGAACAACTCTATTACATAAACCAAAGGAGGCCGCATGGACCTAGACCATACCAGCAGGGGATGCAAGGGACATCTCAAGCATACTACAAGCCCAACCAAGTCACCTCCATACCTTATTGGGGCCCTCTTGTTCATCCTTCCTGGTCCATGCCTCCTCCTTGGTCCTTCACATCTCAATATCATGCCCAACCAGCCACCCATTCATTTCAATCCTATGCTCAGCCACAACCTCAGCGGAATGCATCTCATCGGGGGTGGAGGCCCGAATACAACCCTCTTCCTGCTCTTTTGCCTCCACCACCTGCCCAACCACAACCGTTACCTTCTGCTCCACCAAAGCAACCCCAAATGCCTACCCAACCAAATCCGAACCCAAACAATAGACTGGCTCAACGAGTGTATAGTAGGGAACCATCATGCCCAACTTATGCTGTGGAGATTCAATAAATTAACTTGAGATTTGGGAAAGTCCTCCCAGATAGCCAGCCTCCACCCAGGGAGGTTGAGGAAGATAAAGAGGAAAGCAAACCTAAAGCAAATCCACCCTTTCCTAAGAGACTATCTGTGATAGTCCAGCCTACCTTAGAAGAGATTGAACTCCTGGGAGAATTGAAACATTTATGTGTAAAGATACCACTTCTCCAAGCCATAAAATATGTGCCTATTTACAATAGGTTGATCAAAGAGAAGTGCTTTAGGCATCCAGGAAGGTACAAGAGAGATGCCCCAACCATCAATGTCATAGGACAACTATTCAAACTGATGTTGGGGTAGGTAATTTGTCCAAAATATCTGGACCCTGGAAGCCCAGTAGTTGATGTCCACATCAATGGCACAATGATCCCGCATACCTTGATTGATCTAGGAGCTACCATTAATGTGATGACAAAGGACACAATGCTCAAACTTAACCTCCAGGGCTCCTTGAGGAAGACCACGATAGTGCTATAGCTAGCAAACCGCTCCACAGTGACCCCTAAGGGGATTGTGGAAGATGTGATGGTCTCCATTGATTCTTCGGAGTACCCTGCTGATTTCTTAGTTCTCTAGCCAAAGGCAAAGCTCACTGGGTATCCTCTCATTCTGGGAAGACCCTGGTTGGCTATAGTTAATGCCTACATCTGTTGCCGAGCTGGGAATATGACCATAAAGAACGGGCACATGTCCAAGAAATTAACCCTATATCCTCCTGCCCAACCATTTCTGGAACATGATCTACCCCTCTGGTTGGAGGAGGAGGATGAGGATGAATATTATTTTGCACCACTTTGTACATTAGAAATCTCCATGGGGGGAAAACCGCAAGATGAGGATGATATGATTGAAAATTTGATTCAAAATCCACCTCCCAGTGTATCACCGTTAGAAGACATAGTAAGAGAAACCCAAAACAATCCATCAACTAATCTCTGTGTGGCCGATCCTACTTCTCCCCATGTCAGAAATATAGAGTTCGGCCCAAAAAGAACATTGAAAATCAATCCATCCCTATCAACTTCCCAAGAGAAGGAGCTATGTAGCCTGCTAAGAAAACATCTAGATGCCTTCGCCTGGAGTTATAAGGAGATGAAGGGAGTGCACCTTCAATATGTACTCATCATATATACATCAAGGAAGATTGCAAACTAGTCAGGCAGCCTCAAAGGAGGATGAATCCAACACTTAAAGAGATTGTTAAGGAAGAACTGCAGAAATTGCTTGATGCATGATTCATCTATCCCATCTCTGACAGTGAATGGGTCTCTCCTTTGGTGCTAGTGCCAAAGAAAAATGGTAAGTGGAGAAAATATGTCGACTATCGGGAATTGAACAAAGCCACTAAAAATGACCATTTTCCTTTACCTTTCATATATCAAGTGTTAGATGGTCTGGTAGGGAAAAAGCTTTTCTCCTTCCTAGATGGGTTTAGCAGGTACAATTAGATTCAAATCAGCCCAGAATACCAAGATAAAACCACTTTCACTTGTCCTTGGGGTAATTTTTCATATTGGGTCCTTCCTTTTGGTTTATGCAACGCTCCAGCTACTTTCCAAAGAGCGGTATTGAGTATATTTTTTGAACTAGTTCATGATGCAGTAGAAATATACATGGATGATTTTACTCCTTATGGTTCTGACTTTTAGGAAACTTTATCTAACCTAGGAAAAGTTCTACACAAGTGTATTGAGATGAACGTATCCCTCAATCCGGAAAAATGTGAATTTTTTATGACTGAAGGGATAGTGTTAGGTCATGCAATATCTCAGCAAGGACTACAGGTGGACCCCAACAAAATTGCCATCATCCAAAGGGTCCCACCTCCTCAAAAGGTGAGAGATGTCAGAAGTTTCCTAGCCTTAGCTGGATATTACAGGAGATTCATTAAATATTTCAGCAAGTTAGCCTCTCGTTTGTTTGGCCTCTTAGGCAAAGATGTTGAGTTCATATGGTTAGAAAACTATCAAGAAGCCCTAGATACCTTGAAGAGCAAGTTAGTGACTTCCCCAATTCTCAGAGGCCCAAACTAGGTCCTACCTTTCCACATTCACACAGATGCCTCGAACAAAGAAATAGGAGCAGCCTTAGGACGAACTGATGAAAAGTTACCTTATGCCATATACTTTATAAGCAAAAACTTGTCAAAGGCGGAGTTAAACTATACAGTGACCGAGAAGGAACTCTTAGCTGTCGTGCATTCCTTAAACAAATTCAAACATTATATCACAGGCTATCAAACCTTTGTGCACACCGATCATGCTGCAATTAGATATCTAATGAATAAACCAGATGTACATGCTCGCATTATTAGATGATTGCTTTTACTGCAACAGTTTGATCTGACCATTATTGATAAGCCCGGTAAAGAAAATGTTGTTGCTGACTTTTTGTCTAGAGTAAATTTTCCTGCAGGTGAAGAAGGAATGGTGGATGAGCAAATGTCAGATGAACATTTGTTCTCTATATCAGTACTCTCTCCATGGTTTGTTGATATAGCAAACTACTTGGTTTCAACATAGTTCCCACCACACCTATCCTCAAAAGAGAAGAGCAAGATAATAAGGAAAAGCGCCCCTTTCACCTGGATTAAAGGAAATCTCTTCAAACTTGTCCCGGATGAGATCTTGAGAAGATGTGTTAGGGAGGAGGAAGTCTTTGACATCCTCTTGACCTGTTATGACAGGCCTTGTGGAGGTCATTTTGCAGCAAAAATAACTGCCTTCAAGATATTGCAAGCATGCTACTACTGGCCCACTCTTCATCAGGATGTGAGGAGATATACAAGCCAGTGTGGTCGGTGTCAGAGGATGGGGAAACCTACTCCAAAGGATGAGATGCCCATGTAACCTCAAGTGACCTTTGAGCCATTTGAGAAGTAGGGCATGGACTTTGTGGGGCCTATCAGCCCTCCTTCAAAGCAGAAACAATACATCATGTTGTGCACCGACTCCCTGACAAAGTGGGTAGAGACAAAAGCAATCAAAACAACGACAGAGGAAAAAGTAGCTGATTTTTTGAGAGAAAACATATTCTACAAGTTCTGATATTTGAGAGAGTTGGTCACAGATCAAGGTAGTCAGTTCACTTCCAACTTGATTGAAGACCTGCTCACACATCATAAGATCAAGCACAAGACTTCCACCCCTTACCATCCACAAGCCAATGGGAAAGTGGAGTTCACTAACAGAGCATTGGAAGGGATCCTAACCAAGGTAGTGAGCAGCAACATAAAATACTGGGCGGACAGATTAGTTGAGGCCATTTGGGCTTACAACACCACATGGAAGACCACCACCGGGTTCACACCCTATGAACTGGTCTATGGGAAGAAGGTTTTACTATCAATAGAATTTGAGTTTAATACATTAAGGATGGCAGCTTAGCTGGACCTAGACCTCAGCCATGCATAGAAGGAGAGATTACTTCAGCTCAATGGATTGAATGAATACAGATTGCAAGCCCTTCTCCATACAGATGTAGTTCAGTTTCAGAGAAAGATATGGCATGAAAAAAATATCAAGGAGAAGCAATTACAAGAGGGAGATTGGGCACTACCCTATGATTCAAGATACAAGGATTTCAAAGGCAAGCTGAGGACAAGATGGCTGGGACCCTACACCATGGAGAGATGCAATGACAATGGTTTAGTTCTGATCAGAACCATTGATGATGAAGCCATCCCCATGCTTGTCAATGGACATCGGTTGAAGGTCTACAAGAAACCCCTCTCCAAGTGAGAGTTCATCGAAGATTTGAATAAAACAGTGATGGTAGTGGAGCATGTCTTAGCTTCCACTTCACCCACTCACTGAAGAAAAGAAGAGAAAAAATAAGGACTCAAGTGAAAACCTCCATGAGGTGCTTGAATCCCATCATTGGGTTGAAAACCTCTTCTGAGGCGACCCAGTGATGTCAAAAAAAAAGAGGAAAAAAGAATAATATCCCTGGGTGAAAACCTCCCTTGGAAGCACCCAGGGCAAGCAATTAGGGTGAAAACCTCTCTGAGGCACCCTAGTTGTTTTCAAAAAAAAAAAAAAAAAGAGAAAAAGGAGAAAGAAAATGATTTTTTTTGTTGCATTGCAGGTTTGCAGGAGGACTATAGGGAGCAGAAGAAGGTGCCAAGGGGACCCTGACATTCATACCAGCACCCATCTCATCTTCTCCACACCTTCCTCCATCATTTTTGGCATTTCTTTCACCCCATTGTACCTCTTTTTCAAAAATTGTGTTTTCTACAGGAGGCTCCTGTAGGAATTACAGAGAGACAGAAGTGGCTACAGAAGGCAGTTTGAGGGACAAAGAAGATTCATGAAGAACCTATAATACCTCCTACAATCTTCAAACCTCCTTTCCATCATTTCCAAACCTGCATCACACCTCAAGCATCATTTTTCTTCCTGTCCGAGAAAAACACAGAAAAATAACTTTTCAGTTTAAAAAAAAAGTAAAAAAATGAGAGGAAAAAGCACCATCAACCTCACCTGAAGCCTACTGACTACCTATCCATATTTATCTACACCATTGGCATCATCCTCGAGCTCCAAGCATAGGAAGAAGTTGAAGTTTCAAGGGGAGAAGCAGCTACAGGAGCTCCTATAGGAATTCCTGTAGCAGTTGATGCCATAGAAATCCAGCACCAACAGCAAGAGAGTGCGAACATGAAGGTTGAAAAGGCACCTAAAGCTTAGATACAGCCAGAGAAGAATCCACACAAGAACACAACCACATATCAGCAAGCAGAGATAGCATGCAAAAAGGGAAATAAAGGCATGCAGCAGAGAAAGCCACAGCACCTCACAACAAATACACTCATATCACAGGTAAGTAACTAAGTCACTCCTCTGTTTGCATTTGTGTAATTAGAAGTCATACAAAAGCAACGAGATGGTTGAGGTTGAATGAGGGAAAGGGGGCCAATTAACTTGGCCACCTTCATCTAGTTGACTCCACTCATCTGAGACGTCACCCACACGTGCGCACAATCAACTCTAGCACAAGATGCCAAGGATAGGTAGTGGAGGAAGTGTGAACTCCGATGCAATAATGAGGGATGACTACAAGGAGGGGCCATGATGACCAAGCAGGTGGGGACCAACGATCTGAATATGGCCAACGTATACCTTGCCAAATCAACACTCATCATCGAAAATACCCATAAAGGTTAATAAGTACTCCTCCCCGAACATTCTCACCACCTTTTCCTTCATTCTCTCCTCGTAACTCAGCTACAACAGTCTCCTTGTGCCCCCACAACCTTGTAACCATTGTCATCCATTGATATCTCCCATATTATTTCTCTCAGCGTTTTCTATAAGAGCACCTACAGGTTTTCTACAGGAGGGACAACAGTCTTCTACAGGAGCACCTACATGTTTTCTACAGGAGGGACAATAGGCTTCTACAAGAGGGGAAGTGAGTTATTTTGAAGGGGGAAAACACAATTTTCAGTCTGAAGAGGTAGGGTTCATGCATTCCCTCTGTGGAATATCAATATATGAAAGAAGTAGTCTCAATTTGAGGAGGAAATAAGTCTTTAGGAGAGGAGAAAATACATAAAAAAAAATTCTGCTTATTTAAAAAAAAAAAAACACAGTCTCCTCTGTTTCTCTGTTTTTCTCAAAATTCTTTGTCTCCACCTCCATATTTGGTTTTCCAAAAGAGTATAGACAATATGACAGGAGGGTTTATGAGAAAGGATCCCACTAACTCCACTAGGCTCCATGCACATCCTCAAGTGGTGGACATCTTCACAAGGGAAAACTGGATGAATTTCTTTGAGAAATTTCAAGGGTTTGATGAGGAAATTTCCCAAGAGTTTGCTCTCTCTCTGGTCCCTCACACAAGAACTCATGCCATTGTCACCATTAGAGGTCTTTCCATGGAGATAACCCCGAAATTTATCAGTAGTTTCACTACCCTTCCTCTTGGGCTACCTTGGAGTAAAGATGAGAAACCAATTGGCCAGGCTGCCAAGAAGAACTTTTTCCAAAAAAATGAAACTCCCGTTGAAGATAAAAATGGCATTAGAAGGGCTAGCATACCATATCCCTGCAATGAGGTTAGCTATAAAATAATCAAATACATTTCCTGTGAGGGGAGGTACAACATTGTTTATTGTTATCACTTTAGAATCCTTCAAGAATTAAGGTATGACATAGACATTCCAACACCTGAGAAGCTCAATATCCATTACTTCCTCCTGTAGTCCCTCATTGACTCCAGCACCAAGGTACAAGCAGGAAATTCAGAGCAACTAGCTCACCATGGCTTAATCAAATTCCTAGTAGAGGAAGCCCTCCATACCTTTACACTTCCTATACCATGGGAAGTTTTCCGAAACATGACAGCTGATGATGACATAAAGGCCTTAAGCTATGATGTCAACCCTACTGGCAGTGAGGAGGAAGAACAACAAGGGGTATAAGGTGGAGCCAAGGGTGACATAGAATAACAAGAAAGGAATGAGGAAGGAACTGAAATAGAGGGGGAGAGAGCTGAAGAAACAGAGTAGGAAGAGACAGAAAAAGAGGCACAGAAGGAAGAACAAGGAGAAGAGTCCCTTGAGATTTTGGAAAGGGAGGCAATAGCTTCCCTCACTACCCTTAGTACACCAATCAAGCCAAAGGAAAAGAGGAAAAGACAGACCTCCATGTATTTCAGGGCTAGGAAGAACATAAGAATTAAAACAAGCAAACCTTAGCTCTCTTCAAAAGTGCCAATTACCATTCAAGATTCACCCTCTGCTAAGGGGAAAGAATATCCTTCCAAGACACCTATAACATATGAAAGGGGGACTCCTAGATCTTCCACATGGAAGGAAAAGGCAGTACTACAGGACCCAAAAATAGTACTACAGGAGGCTCAGATAGATCTACGGGAGACACTGTCAAAACTACAGGAGACCCAAGAACTTGAGAAAATGATGGAAGGACAGCCATAGGTGAAGGAGGAAGCACAAGAGATACTAGAACCTGATCCCCAACCTAGTCTTGCCTCCTATTACAATCTACTTGAGGGAGGAAGGAAAATCCCACAGAAATTTGCAATTCCACTATCTTTTGAATTGGAGAAAGAAAGAGTGAGAACACATAGGTGGATGCAGATAGCCAAATCCAAAGGAGTTGAGGATGTTGGCCATATGGAAAGCAAACTCAGGGAAATGGGTAGAGAGTTGAGTGCTCTCAGAGACAGGGAAACAATTACAAGAAGTCACCTTGAAACTGAAAATGAATTGCTAAGGAGGCAACTGCAATAGAAAGAGACCCAGATGGCATGCATGGCCAACTTATCCATGGAGGAATTGCAATGCAGAACACCAGCCAAATCCTATGGCCTCTATCTAAAGGACCAATGGTTACAATTCCAAATAAATACTTTGTGACAAAGAGGCACAATGCCTTTCCAAGACTACAGGTCGTTCATGGATTTGTGTGACCAAAGCACCTTAGAGGATAAAGCAAAGATGGAAGAATTCTACTTACACAACATGGACCTCACAGACATGAATGTGTGGGATCCCAACGCCAAGCTAGGGGACCTGCAATTAATGGCCATGGCCTCATGGATGAACCATGAAGAATTGAGGGAAGCAGAAATAAAATGATTGATGATAAAGGAGCAGAATGAGCCATTAATGATAAGAGCTGAGCCATTAGATTCTATGGCACTCATCAGCACACACAACCTGCTTGCTAATGACCCTCAGATTGCCCCTAGATATCTCACCAATCAGGCACAAGCCAATGCACACTTTGAGGATATGCAAAGGCTACTTGGGGATGAATGTGTGCATGCATGCATGAGGAGATGGAACACCTTACCACACAGTTCGCAGATCAGGGAATATCATTCTCCCATGAGGCTATAGGAGCATTGAAAAGGGTGCCAATTTACAAGTGCTCCATGCAGAGGCTGAAGGTCAACTGGATTGGCCTCAAATTGAGTCCCCCACTGTTGTTAGGCATGCTAGAAGGTAGGAGAGAAGAAGAAGAGGAGGAGCAGTGGAAGGACATAGACAGGAAGGCAGGATTCTATGGCAAAGAAGAGCAGACCACATCAGAAGCCCAGTATGCTAGGGAGGCCACCAGGGCCATAAAAGATGAAGAGATTGACTAGGTTTCTCAGAGGATGAGCAACACCTTCGGTAGGGGGTGATGATGAGACTCATAAATGGGTAATTATATGGGATCATTTTACCTCCTAACCTAGTCAAATCAACGATTCTCTTAGCTTATTGTATGATTTTCTAATTATATTTGTGCTTATAGAGTGAGTTGAGTTAGTTATTGTGCCATGTGGTATAACATATATTTAATGCATATTATTGATGAATTTTGAGGTCAAAGAGGCTGAAGGTCAACTGGATTGGCCTCAAACTGAGTCCCCCACTGCTGTTAGGCATGCTGGAAGGTAGAAGAGAAGAAGAAGAGCAGCAGTGGAAGGACAGACAGGAAGGCAGGATTCTATGGCAAAGAAGAGCAAACCACATCATAAGCTTGGGATGCTAGGGAGGCCACCAGGGCCATAAAAGATGAGGAGATTGACTAGGTTGCTCAGAGGATGAGAAACAACTTCAGTAGGGGGTTGATGACGAGCCTCATAAATGGGTAATTATATGGGCTCATTTTACCTCCTAACCTAGTCAAATCAACCATTCTCTTAGCTTATTGTATGATTTTCTGATTATATTTATGCTTATAGAGTGAGATGAGTTAGTTATTGTGCCATGTGGTCTAACATGTATTTAATGCATATTATTGATGGATTTTGAGGTCAAAGTCAAGGATCCAGAGGACAAATGGCATCAATAAATTGAAGTGGATAGAGGAGAGGACTTATATGAGGGAATCCCCCTCATTTATTACTCCTCACTTCGAATTCCCCTTCATTCAGCTCAGAGTACAAGCAACCGAATCATGCACTAGAAGGCAACCGAGCAAGTGGAGGATGACTGATGATTATCTCAAGTTTTGGGAGCCAAGCCTCCCTGATTTTAAGGAAGTTGTTGGTAGCTTCATTTGTATAAGTAGAGAGGCCTAGGGCCTCACTAGAGTCGGATTTTTGCTTTATGTAAACTCTGCTCAAATTTCAAGCTTATTATTTTGTGACAGTTTCATGTTATCTTGCTATTGTTTTGAAAATAAAGATGGAATCCTTTTTGAGCTGGCACTGAGTTACCTCAGAGGGCTAAAGCTCTTGGGTTAGGGCCCAATCCAAGCAACAAAGCTCCTCTTTACTTGTATTTGTATGCTTTGTTTCAGTTTGTAGATTAGTTTGATGTTAGATGTATTTCTCTTATGGTTAAGAATAGGTTGCTTTTGATGATTTAATACTTTGCTTCCATTTTTGCTTTCTGTAGCAGGTTAAGCAGTGACCAACAAAGATTCAAAAGGCTAGAAATAGTGCCTTGGCCTCTCTTCCTCCCTCTGGGGCCATGATTTGAGGCGAAGACTCTCTTGCTGCCATAAATACACAGATTTTCCTCCTTCATAGGACTTCTACTGTTTTTAGCTTTTTAGTAGGTTAATAGTGCAACTTTTCTTTGCTTTAGATCTTCTTCATTATTATCACTTCATGATTTGCAATAGTCTTCTTTCATGCTTTCCTTTCCTACAACCTTTCTCAGGATCTCCTTTCATAGATCATTTTAATGCAAAACTCTGTTTTTCTAGATGCACTCATTTCATTATTTGCTTGATCTTCTTGGTTAACTATCATTTCCGTTGCAGCAGATCTCTTCCAGTAGTAGGCCAACTTGTCAGCAATCACACCCTCCATCTGATCCATGCCCTATTGGTCTCCTAAACCTCACCTCAATTCTGCCTTAGTTTCCTGCATTTTTCATAGAACTTCTTCCTCTCTCCTTGAGCAAACCCAATCATCTTTCTCTCTCCTGGTGGTTCATGGTAGACCATAGGCACCCTAACACCTCCTTCCAACCTTCATCCACCTTTTCCACCCACTCTCACACCCTCAAAATAGCGGAATTTCTCTCGACCTCCTCTTGTAGGCCTCTTGTAGTTTCCTTGTTTTCCTCTTGTAGATTTCCTGTGTCCTCCTGTAGATTTTCCTGTAGGATTTATTTTGAAGGTTGAGTGTGGGAAAAGCATCCAAAAGGCCACCTAAGACCTTTTAGGACCCATCCACACCATCCTACATCCTATAAAGTCCCAAAACCGCCCTTCAACGCCACCTATTTGCTGCCACACTCACACACAATAAATTGCATGCATGTCAAATTCACATAAAAATACATAAAAATGCAAAAATATGTTTTTTGCTTATTTACTCCCAGAAATAACATAGTTAGATGTTTTTTACTTCCTTGAGTAGGTAATGGCGTTCCTTCGATGGTTTTCATAGTGCTTTCTGCAAAAGTAGAATTAGTTGGTTAATTAGGGTTTACTAGGTTTGTTTTACATTTCAGTCTTTCTCCTTTCTGTAGTTGGAATAGCATCTGTAGAGTAATCTTTCTTTCTTTTCATCACATATAGAGCTTCTTCTGGAATCCATAGAAGTTGGCTTGAGCTCCTAGTGATCTTGCGCCAGCTGACTAAGTGAAAACCTGTAGTGAGAACTAGTACTTGTGCATACAACATCGATGCTTCCAAGCTTGTTACGAACTACTGGGTTGATAAGAGTAAAGTAGGCAACCAAGGGATTGCAACATTTTTGCTACAATACTGGTGCTCACCATTAAGCATCTCTTTTCCAGCATAGATCACATTGCTTGTCTTGTTTTTGGTAGTCATTGCGTCATTGGTTCAGAAGAAAATATCTTTTGTGTCTTTTCATTTGCTTGGGGATTGATTGTCTCAAAAACTTTTTCCTTGAAGTGTTTTATGAAAGATTCATTTTGTCATTTCATGAAAAGTACATAATTCTAGTTTGTTGCATCAATATGTTACATTAGTTAGCATAATTGAAGACTAGAGTTGCATTTGCATTTGAAAAGAAAAAATAATTCTCTTTACTTGTGAAATGATTGCTTGAAGTGCACTTATTAGGAAAATAGGAATTGGAAAGAGTTTTTCATTAGTTTATTTTCAAAAAGTAAAGTAGTGAAAAAATCATTTTGCTATCAGTTTCTTGATTGTTTGCATTTGATTTTGTTTTCTACTCTCTCTAGTGTAAACAATTCATCGAATTGAAAGAGTCTTGTCTCATTTAGCTGCATATAGGATTTTTCGAGTCACATCGCTAAGGCCTGAAAAACTGAGACATAATTCAAGATAAACTTCAAAATGAACTCAATTAACCCAAGGGCATTTGAAACCTAACGATCACATCTAGAAGGTCTAGGCTAGAGACGTGTTCTAGCGTCTTTAAACCTAGCAGTTGTTGTTATCTTCACACTAGATAGCGCTAGTACGAACTTGTGCTCCCCGTACCATTGTGTATATAAAGGGAGACCCCATTAGGTTACAATCCTTTATCCATAGGAAGTTGAGTCTGCTACCTTGTAAACGTGATACACCAAACACAACATTCGGGGAGATTTCCTGCCTGTACTTCTCAGTTCACCGGGAGGTATTCTGCAGTTCACGGTTACCTGGTAATCCTTTTTACCTAGATCATCCTGAGTAGTCATTTGATCTTTTTGACTCATTAAACTTAAAATATCATCTGAGCACTTGTCCTTTCGAGCTCGTTTCAAAATGAAAGTGATAGAATCATCTTTGTTTCTTTCTCGACTCTTAAAACATGAAAGAGCACTAGTTTATTTATGCGTCTTAAAAAATTGTTGCCCATGATCTCATAACATCCATGTTAGCCTTTTCTAGACCAAATCGTGAGCATTCCTTAAAGTACATTTTAAAGCCTTGAAAGTTATCTCTCTTTTCCTACTATTTGAGATGAAGTCATCATGGCTGAACCATCTGGTTCACCTAGTTCCTCTTCCTATCCTTCGTCTGAAAGATTGTCTGAGGAGCCATTTCTTGAATTATCACAGTCACTTGAGGACCAAGGTGTTGAAATCAGAATTGTTTTGAGCATTCAACTTTTTTCATCTCGTCCTCCACCTCCCTCAGATACTGGGTCACTTTCTGGTATTGGCCTGGATTCTCCAGACAATCCTGTCCAGACTCTTGAGAGTTCGCCGACTACTAAAGGTCAACTTGAACTGGTTGTTTATCCTCTAAATCCTTTGTTCGATCCTGATGTGATATCACTGCAGCGTCTGTACAGTTCATACGATTAGTCAGGCATTCCTGTGGAATTATCCCCTTGAACATCTCCAGTCGTTCATCATCACTTCTTTGCACCTATGGAATTTGAAGGCGAAATTCCAGTCTCCTCTCTGGGTCACTCGGAAGTGTCCACTCCACACATTGTCGAAGAGGAAGAATATCCTTTTCCACTAGAAGGTTTCCCCTACACGGGAAGCATTCCCATCAATGTTTATTGAGATTTTCCACCTAATTATGTGACTTTATCACAGTTGGTCTCAGGTATACCTAGTGCCTCATCGCTTTATCATAACCCTATTTGGGCATTTGGCACTATTCCTACCACAGGTCCATTCATTCAAAACCCGACCTCCCAACAGACGGTGATTTCTATAGTTACTTCAATCCCAGTGTGACCCACCGTTCCAAATCCTCTTGTCTCGTAGGTTCAAGTAACCCATCTAGTTCAACCGACGGTCTCGAGTCATGTCTCTCTCAATTCGTCAATCCCTCCAGTAAGTTGACATGTTGTGCCGCCGGGGGGGGGGGCAGAATCTGAATGTTTCTATGGTGTCAGCCACAACCAACGTGAGTGGATCGCAAGCTCACATGGTTGGGATGAACCAACCTTCCTCTGGTGCTATTCAAAACCTTGTTGGTCCTGCTGGATCAAGCAATGTCTAGTACCAACAGGTCCAAAATCCCGTTGGTCCGTCTGGGTCAAGCAATTTCCAGTGTCAATAGCCTTATGAGGCTCAATTTCAATACCAAACTCCTTATGTTCCATATGGTTCCCAAGGAATGGTCAATCCCCCTACGTCCTTCACCCTGGATAGTATGTTCAGCCTAGTCTGTCCACCATTCTCGGTGGCTATGGCTAGATACAGTTCAAAAAATTTCAAGGTATCAATCTGGGAACTATTCAAGTACCCTTGCAGCAGCAAGGACAACCTTTGCAGCAACAAGGGCAACCTTTGTTGCAGCAAGGGCCATCCATATAGTAGTAGGGGTAGGTGATGCTGCAACAAGGACAACTGCAACAACCGCAGGGTCAACCCTTGCAACAGTTGTAGCAAACCATGCAGCCACAAATGCAGTATGTTCAACAAACCTCCCAGCCTATGTCTTTGCAAGGCCAACCTCTGTAGCCGCAGGGACAACCTTTGTAGCCGCAAGGTCAACCCTTGCGACAGCAAGGCCATCCTGGGCAGCAACAACCCTTATACTCATATCAACAGGGTCAATCCTTGCAAGGACAAGGTCAAGGTCAAATCCTGCAGCAGCAGGCCCAAAATCCTAATGTCTAAGGGTAATAGTTCCATAATCCTTTTTTCCAAGGGCAGTAGGTCTTAAATCATTATGTCGGGCATCAGTTTTAGAACACATATGTCTAATGACAACAGGTGCAACATCCATATGTCCAAGGTCAATGAGCTCAACAACCTGTTAACCAGTATGTTGCTTATCAGTAACCTATGGCTGGACTATTTCAAGGTTTTCAAGGTCAAGATCCTCCCTATGGGCAAGGTCACCTACAGTGGGGGAAAAATCAAATACCATATGGACAAACCCTTCACTATGGGGAAAAAATCCTTACCAGCAGGTATGGGCTTCTTTGGTTGGACCCGCTTATCAACCGCTTATCGACCTCCAATGCCTTTTAATACTCAATTGTCGTTCTTGGCTACACTAGAGTTTCCAGATGTGTCTCGACTCACGAATGATCCAATTCTTCATTCACCATACTGGCCTTCGGTCCCTTCCAGGATTCTGAGTGATTGTCCTAAGTTTGAAGGAAAAGAAAAAGAGGACCCTCAAGCCCACGTGATGACATATCACCTCTGGTGCTCCTTGAATTCCTACGTTGATGATTCCATTTGTCTTCATCTTTTTCAACGAACTCTTACAGGAGCTGCAACCAAGTGGTATATTGAGCTCCATCAGAATACCTGTCATGACTTTAACAGTCTCGCCATGGCCTTTCTCACACATTTCCAAATGTTGGTTCGGTATTAAACTGGCACCCATCTGCTAACGTTGCTCAAGCAAGACTCTACGACCCAATCTCTGATCATATCCATGAATGGAGGCGTAGGCATCACCTGATTAAGTTCGAGATTGTTGATCAGTTGTTAACTGAATGGTTCACCAAATCCTTCGTCAAAAAAATTGCTAAGGACATAGCTATGGGAGGATGTGTCACTGAGGAACAAGCCATCACACGTTCCCAATATCTAGACCTTGTCTATTCACAGTCCAACACATTATATGATGTGTTACTCGATGTGCCTAGACCATCATTTGATCTGATGACATCTAAGTCTCTCGCTACCCCTCTTGTTGATGGAGTAATTAGTTCAGTGACTCATACCCCTGCAAAATCTTCTTCCAAACAGAAGTCGGTCTCCAACACTACTTCCAATGAGTCTTCTCGTAATCCGCTTGGACCTGGTAAAACCTCAGAGGTCCAAGTTGTTTAGTCTACGACAGTAGACAAATCCTCGAAAGGTAAGAAGAAAGGCAAAGGCAAGGGTAAATTCGATGCCCCAAAACAGGGTCCTCCTAAGTCGTCTGTTGGTGATGCTTCTTAGTGGAAGCATAAGTATCCGTGCCTCATTTGTGAGGAGGATCACTATACTAAGGATTGTCCCAGATGATCTGAGGTTAGTTGTTTGCTCAAAGGGACCCCAGCTGTCCTAAAAGAGCCATTTCTGTCCCAGCATACCCAAATGGTAGATCAATCTCAGTTGTCTGTTTCCTTAGGTTCACAAGTGTTCATGATGAGTACGCCCATTAATGTGGCTACTAGATCAAAAGATTATCAAACTCCTACCCTGATAGGTAGGGAAATAAAAAGAAGCTACCCCTTCATCTTCTACCCCATCAAGTTCTAGTCCTCTTCATATAGAGTGACCTAACCCTGATTCCACCATTTGACCACCTTCTTGAGGTGTTCTATGAAAGTCCTCGTATAATCCTAATGGTCGAGCTGCTTAACACTATAATATTCTTGAAGATTTGGATCAGGCACCATCAACTATGTCTGCTCTCAAGGTACGATAAAGCTGCCCATCACAGCGGAAATAATTACTTTCTATTGGGGTATTGATCCTACTTATTCAAATCTTATATGTTTTGATCTAGAAAACCACGTTCCGCGTCTTCCTCTTTAGATTTCCTTTCTCATTCAGGTAATCATCAATGAGAAAACCATTCATAGGACCGTCATCGATGAAGGTGCCTCTACCTGCATTGGTCAGTCGCTTGTTGGAAGGAAATTGGTTCTCTTACTTTGAACCAGTCCCCTAACACTTTGGAAGCTTTCGACGGGCGCGATTCGCAACCATTTGGTGTCTTACACAACCTTTCCATTACTTTTTAGGGCAAGACAATACATGTTTAATTAGAGATCTTTGATGCTAATCTCAATTATAATATCCTGCTCGGACGAAGTTGAACCTATGCCATGCATGTTGTAGCCTCCTCCCTGTTCCATGTGATTCGTTTTCCCCTTCAAGGGAAGATAGTCACAGTGGACCAACTGTCCTTCTTTGCCTCTGTCAAGCACACTGGTGCTCCTTATGAGAGTGTGGGGGTAGGGATTTTTAAAGATCCTGCTTTGATGGGAATTTTTCCACTCCCACCTCCTCATGTTGCCTCTGTCAACATGATCTCAGTCAAATTTGATCCTTGGGTCATATCTTGACTGGATATTGTTGATACATGGGGCGAGGTTATGCCACTAAGTTCGGACGAAATAAATTATGTGGAAATTGTTTTGGCCTCAAGTTCTGTATCCTCTGATCATCCTGTTTCGAGTTCATCTCTCAATGCGTATTCTCATTCCCCGTGGCTTGGTTTTGGCCCGGTAGTCATGTCTATGTGTCTTGAGAAGTTATCTTCTCCACTACCTATTGACATGTCACTTTCTCTTGACATGGTCAAGATCTTTCAATTGAAGGAACCTTTATCTCTTCATGGATTCAGGGTTTTTCTCCCTCCCTGAGTTTTTAGCAGTTGCCCATTATTGCAATGGGGTTGTCATCTGACTCGTAACCCTCCCTCGCCTAGGGGGTATTGGGCACAACCTTATATGAATTCTACTCTATTATTTGGCCAAGTCGATGCTTACTCATCATTTGTTGAATTGAGGCTTCTGTGATCCATATTAAGTTTATGAGAGATTTTTCGGCGTAAACCACAAGATATTTCATTTGTTGACACGTTTCGAACCAACTAGTGTGGTTCATCGTCAGGACAAGTTGAATGAGCAGATCAGGCTTTGCATGTTAAATAGATAGAGCAGAGACTCCAACGGCTGTATTCCATGACCACGTAACGACTATATTGATAACGGCTAGATTTGACTGGATTAGGGGAATAACCATTATTTAATTAAAAATTAATTTTGGTTAGTTAAATTCTTATTAAAGCAAAAGTAAATGGACCCTTTTTAACCATTTATAATTAAAAAAAATAAAAAAAATTATAACCTAAATTGATTTACATTAATAGTTAGTTATCAAAGTTGTTATATCTAAAATTAGAGTAATTAATAGCTAGATATAAAAATGATTAAAAATACATAAATATCTAGATATACAAGTCAAAGAGACTGTTCCATATACTAATAAATATTAAATTAATTATAAACTAAATTAATTTTAAAAAATAGTTATATATAGAAGTTAAACAAATATATAAATAATAGAGTAATGTAAGGTTATGATAATAGAGTAAATTAATTATAGTTATGATATATATATATATATATATATATATATATATATATATATTATAAAATAAATAAATTTAAATAAATAGTAAGATATCCAAGTTATTAAATCTAAATATTAGAGTAGTTAGCTATAAAAGTTATAAATATTAGGGTAATACATAAATAGTAAGTTATAATATTAAAATGTAAGTTAAAGGGACAGTCTTTACATTTATAATATTAAAAATATATTAAGACGAATTAATTAAAAATAAATTAATTTTAGTTCAATGATTATTTATAAAAAATATATAAATATTAGAGTAATATAAGGGTTAGAAAATTTTTAATATCTAAAATTAAAGGTTAAAATAATCAAAGATTAATATCAAGCTTATTTTCTTTAAGTTATTAGAATAAAAAGGGGCTACTACAAAAAGTAAAAATCTGGTGTTCACTTATGTTGATTGATTACCTGAGTCTGAGCATGGACTCTCTCAAAAAGTACTATGCTTAGGTCATCTTGCATGGTTACTTTTGTACAATAGTGTGTCATTCATTTTTGTACAGTGTGGTTTGGTGTGTTATTTTGCAAGCAACTTCTCTGCTTATTATGTTTTTGCCTGCTTTGCAGATGTCAGCGTCCCCTCACGTTGGTTTTGTTGATGGTGCTTGCTGGAGTACCCAGAATCTATCATCTAGAGCATGGGCCATCTATGACCCCATGGTGAGTTGATTAATCTTCAAGGTATCTGTCTAGGTCAGACAACTAATAACATCGCTGAGTATAGCGCGGTTATCGAATTATTGTCAGAAGCTATTGCTCTTGGCATCCGGGAATTGGTTGTCAACCTTGATTCACAACTTGTTGTTCTTCAACTCAACGGGCAATATTCCATCAGAAACCCTCAAATCTTGAGAATGTATCTACGTAGTCGTCTACTAGAGAGAAATTTTTGTTACATTACATATCATCATGTTCCTAGGCACATGAATACAATAACAGATGTGTTAGCTAATTATGTGTTGGATAGACATTTGCAAAACATGTGAAACCCAAAAACAAAAACATTTGTACCATAATAAGCAAATAAGTACATCATATATATATATATGTGTGTGTGTGTGTGTGTGTGTGTGTGTGTGCTGGTGATGTTTTTCATACATCAAAACCTCAAAAAATAATATGTGTGTTCGAAATACATCGGTGGCTCGCAGGCCTTATACATTCGTAGCTCACAGGCCTCAAAAGTATGGAATGCTAGACCTATGCACTAAGCAACATCATGCTCATGATAGCATGTAACTTCTCGGACTACGCAAGTCAGCAGTTGGCGGATCCAATCTGACACCCCCACCGTATGCCTTTGGTACTGGTGTGGGACATCACCCATCCGAGCATACTTTGGGATCCCATGAGCCAAACCCTCAAGATTCCACGCAATCTCCTCCTCATTGTATCTCCCCTACTGATGAGGAGCAACATCAAAATGTCGAGCGATGCTCCTGGCAATTGGGGACATCTCGGCAGCGCGTTCTGGTCCAACATCTGCATTCATAAAATCGAAGTGTCATGAATACATATATTTCAAAAACAGTAAAAAACATCAAAAAACTAAAAAATTGTTTATTTTTACCTCCATCATCAAAATTCTCCCCTTCTGGGAACGACATATCTGAGTCTCCGCAGAAGTTGGTACCGCTGTAAGGCCAATCCTCCACTACGATCAGCTGTCGTCATAGCCATGAGAAAAAGGCAAGCTTGTAGGACATCTGTTGGCCCCCCATGACCCTAGGCATCAACTCGCTCCAATGGACCATCCGTGTGTCTCGAGGCATCGTTGAATCTACCTCAGTTAGCTGGTATTGGAACAACAACACCCGTTCCAAGAAGAAGGTCACTAGTAGAGACCTGAAGCAAAACTGCTTCAGGTGTCCCACCTTATCTTTTGATAGTTGGCGCTTCATGTTGATTTTCATTGCTTCTGCCCAGTTAAAGATGGTGGGTGCCATGCAGTCGATAGCGTATTGAAACTTTGACTTGTTAGTCTCATGCAGCGCTTGGGACCCAACCACTCTATTGATGGTCAACAGTAGCACTCTCAACACAAGATCCCGAACGGTTATGATCTTGATCTTGCCACTTTTGGATTTGAGAGCTTCTGGGCAATGTTTGGCAAGTAGCATAGTCATGCTTTCCCCAATTGGCCTTGACCCATATAGGTTGATTGGTTCCCCTCCCCGGGACAGTCTTGTGATGAAATAAATATCTGAAGTCTCCAACTCCAACTCTTGGTCACTGATGATGAAAATTTCCTGATTTATGTGCCAGATACTAATCAGGTACTGTAGCAACTCAGGTTGGGCCCATATACCTGGTGTAAGAAAGAATTTTAGGAGCCCACAATTCCCCAAAGCCTCCAAGCAATTTGGATCAGTTATTGCTTGAGTATCAATATCCTCATGCTCATGTTCTTTCCAATCTACCAAATTTTCACGATTTCTTCCTGCAAAAACCATGTAATCAAGTCAATGATCATCCTTGGCTAGAAAAATTTGGGTTCAAACGGCTAAATTGAGCAAGGAAAATGAATTTTTTTTGCTCATGGCGTCGGTGTGACTATTTTAAAAACAGTGGCACTGATGGTGCAGTTGGTTGTTTTAGCCACCCCCGATCTCAAAAAAGTTTTGCCAAAATCTCCCCTTGAAACCCAAAAAATAGATAAAAACAAGAAAAATCAGTATGAAAATGGAGCTTAAAGTCTCGGCCCTTACCTGCAACTAACGGCTCGGCGAATGACCTCTCGGATCTCCTGCAATCTGCTCCAGAAAAATTAGGGCACAAGTGGGTAGAAATCTCTTCACACAAAGGTAAAATGGTAAATGGTAAAAAATAATTATTTTTGTCCCATTTTATTCATTTTTTCATGAAATATTAGGGTTTTTGAGTAATTTTGACCTATTTTTCCTCAAAATTGGATCATGCCATTACCTTTCTTATGCAGCAACAGGTGATGGATTGTCGATGATGGTACTGGAGTCGTGTTCAGCTCTTTTCTCGACTCGTAAATCTCAAATTAAAAGATTGTCGAGTATTTTTCCCTTTTTGACTTGTAAAAGAGAATAAAATGGCGGGTCTACTTTCAAGCTCTTTTCCGACTCTTTAAACACGAAAAGATTGTCGACCTCTTGTCGTTTTGAACTTGTTAAAGGTTGTGAAACGTCATGCACCCAGTATACGTTTACCCCTTTTTCGGGCTAGGATGCACTATTTACGAAAAATGTACTCCTTGATTGAAATGGTCAAGCAATTCTCTCAAGTATTGTTTTCTACCTTTTCGGGCTCAAGAGACACAAATGTACGAAAAGGGACCATGTGGAGTTTTCTTTTCGTGTCTTTTTCAAACTCTCTAAACATGAAAAAGACACTGAGTTACCGCTTTGTCGGACTCATTAAACATTAAACGACATTGGATTCGTCACCATGACGAACGTGAGCTTCTCCTTCCTAGGGCTCATTAAACTTACTAGGTCAGATTCATTCGAAGGATGAACTTACAATGCAAGCATATGCTATCCCCTTCAAGCTTGCGATAAAAAATAATTGGGGTACTTGCCAGAAATGGTGGGGGGATTTGGAAATTCGGTCAGTCGTATCGGAAGCTCACTCTTGAGCATGACACTTTCTGCTTCATGTCGGGTTGGGATATCCTCCTTCTCATCATTGGCCTTCCTGAGTGGTCCGTTCATTTTTGCCTTCCATTTTATCTCTGCCACGTCATCATGACCACCGATCCTGCGGATCCAAAAACTGCCAAAATCTGGAATCATGTCGTCGATATGTTCAAGAGTTAGTCCCTCTATAGTTACACTTACTCCTGATTCTTTCTATCATCTGAAATCATTTGCATCCCTTTGTCTCGTGTCGATGATGTGGGATACATCATGGACTTCCTTCGACACGGTCGCTTCTTGTCGACTTCAGCGCATTATCCGGGAAGCTGGCTGAAAGAATCCCTTCCAGTACCTTAGAGCTTGCATGCCCTAATGCTAAGTTCTTCACACTCGACAACAAGTTCACATCATTGGCTTTCGATCGGGTGATTTCATGGGTGTTCGACATCAGTTCCTTTATTCACATTCCGTGAACTGTGCTGCCAGTACCTTGAGAGCCATTGTCATTATTGGTGGTTTCTATCGCGCTTGTTAACGATTTACATCATTGACCGTAATCAAGTGAATTATTTGCATGCTCGACTTCAACACATTCATTCACATGTTAGGATTTGTACTTTGATCAGGTCATTTTGAGTGCAAGACCCTGGGCTTATATTACACAAGTCCAGGTTGCAAGGCGATGTGACATGATCATGTCAATATACATGTCTCTTTTAGATGGATGGTTGCGGCCATACCATGAGTTTTTCTATGTGATCCTTCTCATTATTGGGTGGCTGCGACCATACCTTGGTTTCATTGTGATCCTTTCTATTGGATGGCTGTGCCTATGTCTTGGATCCATTTACATGATCATTCTCTGGATGGCTGCGTCCATACCAAGATTCATGTATTATTATTCAGAGTTTTCAGTGATGTATATGTATCTATGCTTTCTTGTAGGTTTTCCGATTATGGACTCTGGTTCCCCGCTTCCACTTGTAAATCATTTCACCCCTCACTCTAGCCTGGCCTTCACACTTTAGGGGGCATCTGTTACATAGCATTTTGTCACTGTCCCTGTACTCCCCATCTACGATCCTGGAGGACCTCTATAGTGTACCCGACATGCTTTCCTATCATGAATAAACTCCCATTGTTTCCCTCTTCATGAGCTAAACAATTCCTTTTTGCATCATTTCCAAAAAATATTTTGTTTATCCCAATTTACAAGATTGGCGCTAATGACCCGTGTCCTCCTTGCACTGATATGCAGGGATTACAACTATCCCTAGCACCTATCAAATCGACTAAGCCCTTTCTCAGTCATGTTGATCCTCTTTTGGAATTTTTTTTTAAATATGGAGCTGAAGCTTCATAACGGAAGTCTGGTAAATGGTTAGGCCGGATGGAGCCGAGGTCAATTTGGGCTCCTTTACCCTATTAGGATAGAACTAATCCAAGAGATAAGGCCTTCTCCCATGAGAAGAGGAACCATCTCCCCTCCATCCAAGCTATATAAACCTCTCTTCTTCCCAAGCAAAACCTAATCTTAATTAAATTTTGGTTGGAGTTTTGATTTTGGAGTAATCAACAAGTTACCCATAGTTTGTAGCTCTCTAGTTTGTGTTGAAGGGAAAATTGTGAGTTTGGTTTGGTGTGAAGACTAAAGGGAAGAGCCTTGAGACTAAAATTGTTGGGGCTATCCATGAGATGCTAGCAGAAGTGTGTGGGAACCTAGATATGTCGGAGGAGAATAGCAACGTCAAGACATCGGTTGTAATCTCTTCTTGAATTAATATAAATGCAACTATCGATTGATTTCCTACATGAAATTTCATCTTACATGTTTATGACTTAATGTTTCTTAACTTATTAAGTAGGTTGAGTGCAATTTGTATGTTATCACATTTGTTGTTTGATGTTGTTTACTTGTTTCAGGTGTTCGAAGGAAGGAAACGAAAGATAGCTAGAGCAAGGAAGCAAGATCGTCACCAAGTGGAATAACGTACTAAGAGGTAGGCTCTCTTATTTGATTCTAACATAAGGAGATCTTCCATAGATTGTTTGTTTCTGGCTAGACTCGCTCTCTCGGGCTACAAGAATTGTTTTTGTTCGCACTTAGAATTTACTTGCACCATAATGTGTAATAGCTGCCACATGGTGGTTTTCAACTATCACAATTTGTCTACCTGCGCCCCTATAAGAGGTTTTCACAATCATATTCTTATTTACATTTTTATTTTTATTTTTACTGGGTGTAACTGCTGCCAACAAAAGTTGGTTTTCAGATGTTACACTTATTATAGAATTAAGAATTTTGCAGCACATGAGAATTTTCCCCTGCCCCTATCATCTGAAGGTCAGAATCTGCAACAACATTGATGAATGAATCCTTTGAAGTGGTTTTGTGATATAGCTGAAGACAATGCCCATTAGCGAGTAATGGTGTCCTAGCACTATCAATGGTAACTAAATTCAAAGTCCCATTGTCAAAGACTATGTCAAATTCATAAGGAGCTAGCCACCTGGTGCAGAGCTTCCCCTTGAAATCCTTGAATATCAAATATAATATAGCCCAATCTCCTTTTTGAAATTTCTTCTTTTTAATGAATCTATCATGCCACTTAACCCTTTTTTGTTGAATGATGTCTCTGTTTTGAATAGAAGTTAGCCTTTTCTTATCTAGATCATTGATTGATTCAATCATTGCTTATGTGTTGTAGCTAGATCCAAGTTCACCTGTAGCATTATTCTTAATATCTTGATTTTGAACTCTATGGGAAATAAAGGATTTTTACCATACACTAATTCATATGGTGAGAATCATGTAGTATTCCTCCATGTAGTCTTGTATGCCCACAGTGCCTCTGGAAGTTTATCAGCCCAATTCCTCCGATGGCTGGCCACAATTTTGGTAAGAATTCCCTCAATAGCCTTGTTGGTTCTCTCCGCTTGGCCATTCACTTGTAGATGATAAGGTGAAGTAATCCTATGACAAATTTTGTATTTTCCTACTAGCTTTTGAATCAAATGAGATGCGAATTGGGGCCCTCCATCTATCACTATTTATCTGGGTACCCTAAAGCGAACAAAAATGTCTTCAAATAAAAATTTTGAAATAGCCTGCTCTGTGGCTCTGGTTAATGCTTTCGCCTTGACCCATTTTCTTACATAGTCTATGCAGGCCAGGATGTAGAACTTTTGATGGGACGAAGGGTTAATTGGTCCTACAAAATCCAGGTCCCATTTCTCAAATGGCTCTAAAACTATTTGAGGTCGTAACGACATCTCATCTCATTGAAGCGGTTGAACCATTCTCTGGCAGTTGTCACATCCCTTCACGAATTTCTTAACATCCTGAAATATTGTGGGCCAATAGTATCCCGTTGAGAGCACCTTGTATCCTGTCTTCTTATCTAAAAAGTATCCTCCGAAAGGTTCCCTATGATGAGCTCTAAGGATATCAAAGATTTAATCCTCCCTCACAAAGCGCCTAATATGATGGTCTGGCCCAGTGTGATAAAGATTTCCCTCAATCCACGAATACATAGTACTTTGCTGGACAATTATTCTCTTTTCTCTTGAGGATAGGTATTGTGGAAATCTTCCTACAATAAGATAATTATCTATGTCTGCATACCACGGTGAGTGAGTTGAAATAGAAAAAAGGTATTCATTAGGAAAAGAATCTTCAATAAGCATGCATTCATCACCAATAGTTAGCCTAGAAAGAAAATCAGCCACTGCATTATCTTTCCCGGGTTTATCTAGGATTTTTATATCAAATTCTTGTAACAACAATAACCACCGTGTAATCCTACCATTAGTGACTGGTTTATTCATTAAAAAGTGAATGGCAGAGTGGTCAATGTGTACAAACACTTGATATCTTGTGATGTAGTGTCGAAATTTGTTGATGGCATGCACTACCGCAAGGAAATCTTTTTCTGTCACCATGTAATTTAGTTCAGATGGAGTAAAGTTCTTGCTTATGTAATAGATAGCATACATCTTTCTGTCCTCCAGCTGGCCCAAAACAACTTCCACAGTAGTATTGGATGCATCTGTCGCTATGTGAAATGATAGACTCTAGTTCGGTCCTTGCAAGATAGGAGTTGCTGATAGACAATGTTTTAATTCCATAAATGCCTACTCGCACTTCCCTGTCCATACAAATTCCACATCTGTCATAAGTAAGGAGAATAAAGGAGATGCAATATTTGAAAAAAAAATTCATAAACCTCCTATAGTACCCTACATGACCCAAAAAAATATGTACCTCTTTCTGTGTCCTAGGAATTGGAATTTTCAAGATTACCTCTATCTTAGTAGGGTCTACCTAATCCCGTCAACAGAAATAAAATGTGTCAATACAATCCCTTCATTCATCATCATGTGACACTTTGTAGTACTCAAAGCAACATTAGTTTGCACACATCATTCTAACACTTTGTCTAAATTAACTCATGTTGTTTCAAAGGCATTATTGTAAGGTATAAAGTCATCCATGAAGATTTTAGGACAGTCATTCAATAGATCTGAGAAAATTCCCAGTATTTCCCTTTGGAAATTTGTTGCCGCATTACAGAGTCCAAAAGGAAGAACCCTATATGCGAAGGTTCCCCAAGGGTAGGTAAAGGTCATTTTATCCTGGTCTTCTAGGGAAATCTATATCTAGTTGTAACCATTAAACCCATCTAAAAATGAAAAAAAAATATATTCCCAGACGGGGTATCAAGGACCTGGTTTATAAATGACAGAGGGAAATGGTCCTTTTGAGTGGCTTTGTTGAGTTCTCTATAATCAACACAGACTCTCCACTTGTCATTCTTTTTAGGGACGATGACAAATGGGGATACCCATTGACTATCAAAACTTGGATAAATGAAGTTGGCATTCAGGAGTTTCTGCAGTTCTTCTTTCACTACATGTTGGCTTGATGGGCCCTGACCCAGGTTCAACGTTAGTCAGCCAATAAAATCCCTACACTACTGGCCCTTTCAGCATCAGCCTGTGGAGCGTGGATCGAAGTCTCACCCGAAGAAGTATGGGGGGATGCAAGAACCAAGTTTCTGCACCCTGAGGTGGTCATGATGTCGGTCTATACTTCCTGATCCTGCCTTCGTGCAGATCGATAAGCCTTTACGGCTTATCATTGTTCCTTCTCTTTTGTACTTCAGTATCTCCGCGAAGGTACTCGACTGATCTTCGCGTAGCCCTAACCCGAGGTCTAGGCACTTATGTGCCTCTTTGACTGCGTTACTGTATAAGTTCCCAAGTTATATTAAGTGTTACCTAATCTACCATGCATTTATAGTTACCTTCGCGTAATCCTTTACTCTTTCTTGCATTCAATTAACAGATATAATCAAATACATTCACGCATCAAATAAGCATTATAATGTAAACCTAGATCGTAACATAATATAATCAGATGCATTAAACAGAGACAAAATACACAGTGATTGTAGAATAATTCTCTTTATTGATATCTCAAGTTCAGTACAAACTCTATCCTCCCTATGCACACAGCTACAGGGGTCCGCGCACTTAGCTGTGGAATTCCACCCTAGGCCTCTACACACTCAACTGCGGACTTCCACCCTAGGCCTTTGCGCACTCAGCTATAAAGCATCTACCTATGCTAAGACTCGAGAACACTTAAAACTTCTTACCATTACTCTTCTTCTCTTAGACTCTTATAAGACTCCCTTTTTATATAATCCCATGGTCCGCGAACCATGGGTAGATCTTTATAGCCGACATGATACTTCAAAAAACAAGGGTGAACAACCCTTTGACCTCTTCGTGCTCTGCAACCACAAAATGCAGAGACTTTACATCTTTATTACAAAATTTGGGCCTTCTTCCCCAAAACATGGGCTTTTAGCCCCAAAACTGGCTCTTGGGGGAACCCGTTCCCAACAGGCCCCTAACACAAACATGGTGACTCATCCTCGAGTCACTCTGTAGGCGTGGAGATCTTGGCGCAAAGACCCCCCAGCTTGACTTATACGAATGCTACCTCGGCTGTGCACTATGCGACCGCCTGCTTGATTTCCTCAACCAACTGCTCTGTTGCTAGCCCTGCACTGTTAGCTTGAAGCTTTTGCTGAGTCTCCTGCAGATGAGCCAACTTTCCTTAATTGGAGTTCATGATCAAGTAGGCCTCATCTAACCAAGGATTCAAGCGTGCCTTTAGCACTGCCTCTTTGTGTTGAGCTGCATCTACTTGCTCCTTCAATGCCTTGGCCTCCTGTAGCTTCACGAGTCTCTGTGTGAGGAAAATAGTACATGTTGTCCCTTTTAATCGTAGCACTGCATCTCTCACGCCTCTGTTTCCAGCCTCTGCACAATAGGGTCTTCTTGTAGGCTAGTTAGTACTTCAAACGACTATTCAAAAAGCATTGTGCAATCCACCACTGTGCTTTCTACTCCCACTATTGCCTCTGTTATAGCAGTCGCGCGCTGCTCCTTGAATTCCGGTGGGGTTGAAGGCTGGGCACTCAACTGTAATTCTAAAATTTGGAGATTCAGCTCCAATTGAAACTTTGCCAATTTTGTACGGGCATCGTGCATCCCTGTGGCAAGTTTGTGAACGTGCACATCTACCGGCTCATCAGTAGGAATGGCCAACTCCGGGACCATTCGACATGCTTCCTCCACAACCTTAATCATGTTATGATTCGTGTCAGTGAGTTCCACCATGGATGCAAGGGTGGAGTCTTGCTGCATGCCCATCTGAGTATTGTTGATCTTCTACTCGTTAATCACCTGCAAAGCGTGTTGTTCACGGGCCCTTAGCTCCGCAATCACCCCATCCTATAGCAGGTGGAGTGCCTCACTAGGAAGCGCTACCAAGTTCACCCCTACTCCCTTGAGTGTGCTGCCAGCAGGCCTATCAGCTTCGGTCCCTGTCATCAGTGCTCCATCTGGTAGCGCTATGGCTCATGAGTCCTTCGCACGCAACATCTTGGTGGCTTATGGCCAAACTAGTGGATTTCGCGCCGGTCTGTGTTGCCCGAAGATGCAACTCTCACAGATTCACCTCAATGGCCCCGAACGCCTGTTGTTGCTGCTGCTCAAACTGCTGCAGCAGTTCCGCGGTGGCATCCCGCACTGTATCCCCAATGTCGTTCAGATCCCCCTCTGTTAGGGTGATCGGGTCCATGGACGTCTTGCTAGCCTTGGACTTCTTCCGCGGCCCTACTTTTTCTTGTCCCCTTGGATGCTTGATACGGAATGGAGGTGTCTGCGGGTCCGCTCCTCCCTGTTCTATCAGATCGTCCTCTTCTTCCTCTTCTTTTGGGGAGGGTGACTTCTCTTTGTCAGAGCCGCGCTCCTCTCCTCTTGTTTGTCCACCTGTCTCCTGTGTGGTAGCATGGTCTGCCCTAGCCTTATCCTTAGCCTCCTTCCTCCTTTTCTCAGCCAGCTGCTCCATCTTGAGCTTGGCTTCATCCTTCTTCTGTTGTGCGACTGTCTTACTGGATCCCACCATTAAGTCTGAGGCAGTGTGCCATTATACTGGCCAGCTGTCAATAACCACTTGAATCACATCATACGTATCCAAGTAGGGCAAGTCATTCCACGTTTACTTGGGGTTCTTTCGCTCCCTTATGGATACATGATGGAAATCAACCTTAAACTCCACGTACGACTACAATTTATCAAAGACAGTAGGTGACAACCGTGATTTGCGATTGATGGCCATGCGCTCGTTCATCTCCATGAAGATCCAAAAGATCTTGCTGTCCTTGAGCCACTGAGGATCTTAGTCACCCATAGCGAAGCATACTTTGCGGCCTCAGGAAGGTCCGACGCGATCGAGGGAAATTGGCTATCTTCGAGCAGCTCCTAGGCTACCAGCACGATGGAAAGCAAGAACCATGCATAGTGGAAGGTCTTGCTAAGATCCTGCGCCTCGTGGTAGTTCACGAGGAACTCACCGTAGAGGTAGCGTGCCCAATTAAATTGAACTCCTTCCGCGCATTGGGCCACTAGAGCTACGACGGGCACTAGTACTTCATCAGAGCGACACTTCCGCATGACCTTCCCTGCCAATATTTGTGTGGCCACTTTGACTGCAGGGTTGGAAATACTTGTAATCACATAGCCACGCGGGTTCTTTACTAATCCGAACTTCTTCTTCAACTTTCATGTTGGCATTCTAGTGCATGACTCAACTGGGTAGTCCAATCAGGTTGGATCGGGTCAAAAGGATCTTGTGGTATCCTAAAGATGGCTGCTTTAACCTCATGTAACGTCGCTTCAATACAGTCAAACCCATCCTCAAAGCTGAATGTCATTAAAAATCCCTAGTGCAAGATGTCCCATTCCCCCGTGCCATGGCAGAGCTCAGTTTCCAAGTACCAATTCAATGGTATGATGCCCAGGGTATGACAAAATAGATGCACCCATTTAGGTTGGGGTTTCACGCCATAAGCCTTATTCCATTTATCCAGGTGATTGCGTGGGTCATCTCTTCCGTCATACTTATCTGTCATCACACTTTTGGGTGCCCAAAATGTATCCTCATCATCCTCCTATAGTCACACCAATCACTAAAACTATCCTTGTGTGTGCCCCACCATCTTTCATGCGTAGCACGCAGTACCCAATCCAAGGCCTGGAAGTGATGTTTCTCTAGTACTTCTCTTTTAAATGCATCCAAAAAGCAATCAACATCAGGTATTCCATCATATTGAGGCAGATTCGTGACTTCGGATGACACACAATGCAACTATTTGGTCATCATATTATGACGCAGCGTTGAGACTTCATGTAGCCAGTTCTGCAAATGCTCCAATTCTTCATCCAAATCTGACATGTAGGAGCTTTCGCGATCCCATGCAATGAATCCGTCCACTGTCGGATTCACACAATCCTGGTCTCACACTGTTATCTTGTAAATCTGGTCCAGATCATCATCACTTTTGTAATCTCGGACTGGTTCTGTATAGTGCGGTCCCTCCACGGGATCTAGTGGCACCACTACGCAGAGCGACTTGTTTTCAAATATCATCTTCCATTTCTTTAGGTTGATTACCCCATTCATGTCAGTGGCCCAATCAATTCCAAGGAGCGCAGGGTAGGGATTGCTATCATCCACAATCTCTATTACCTCAAAATCCACCAGTGCGCTTGCACCCTCAATGTCAACTGTGACCCCTTGCAGCCTCCCCATTGGGATAATTTTTTGTTGATTCGCCATCCTTAACTATATCGGAGGCCACTAGAGCATAGGTCTCCCCATTCTCTCACATATTCTTTTTGGCAAAGCATCTGCGTTGAACCCTAGATCTAGGATAACTTGGTCCATTTCATATTCCCCTATTTGCACGGAGAGTCTCATCTCCTGCCTGGTCCTCACCTTGTGCTTGCCAAGCTTCCTGACCATGCGTGGTTCACTAGTAGCGCTATCCTTACCAGCACACTGATTGATCAATTCCTGCAAGCCCTTCATAGCCTTACTGTCACAGAGCAGCTTCATGCAAGTCTCCAAGAACGTGGTAAGCATGGACGGGTCCATTTCTTCAACTGGTTTCTCCTAACTTCTGGAGGTAGAGGCCTCAGCGAAGATTTTCTTTGCTTCCATAAATGTTTCTTTTGCGTGCTCCAAATCAAACCCAGTCTCCTTCTCTGGTGCTTTGTGGACCCATACACCTTCTGCAGGTTTCTTCCCTTTATCCTCCCAGTTGTGGTTTCGCTCCGCAACATAATGTTTACCTTAGGGTCTTCCTTGTGAGGCTCAGCCCTCATCATTTGGAGGTTCTGCGTCGACTGTAGAGGCTGCGCCCCCTTTTCGCGAATCTTAGCCAACAATATTGGGCAATCCTCAGTCGCAT
This sequence comes from Pinus tabuliformis, assembly GCA_031772625.1. Taxonomy (NCBI): domain Eukaryota; kingdom Viridiplantae; phylum Streptophyta; class Pinopsida; order Pinales; family Pinaceae; genus Pinus; species Pinus tabuliformis. Next base: position 739,171,887 of record CM062805.1, on the reverse strand, counting down.
GGTCAAACTGAGTATAGTAGCGGCATGAAAATCGCGTTGGATTCAAATAGTCCCTCGCATAGTGTCATGGGCCTCTGCAATTGTAACAAATCAGCTATCCTCAGCCTCTCCTAGGCCCTTCACCACCTCGGCCTCGACTGATCCCCTGATATTCACCTCGCGTTCCCCCAATGCCTTGGTATGGAGGTCAAATTTACGTCTGCATTCTCTATGTGGGTGTCCTATCCATCATCAATTCGTAACTTCGACAATTGCACTGGTCATGGCCTAATGATTGATAGAAGTTGCAGAACAATTGTTGCGATGTTTGTAGAAATTTCTGTAGCAAATGGAAATTAGTAGTCGTTTGTTTCCTTGCTACCTGACATATAGCACACCATAGTGCAGGCCCTGCACTTGGCCCTGCTGTGGCCTCCAGTTGTAGAGGCATTGATCCTCCTACTGCATCTTAGTTTACAAACACTGGGTAGTGATCCTTGACATGCCCCTGACCCTTGCATTTTATCCACCAAACCTGTTTGCGCGCCTCTGGCTGAGCAGTTTTGTCCTGCTTCAAACTTTTCATTTTGAGACAAAGGTTTTGCAATTGTGCATGAATGTGTTGAACCCCCAGATTCGAATCTTGCAGCGGCATTTCGTGCAGTCTCATTGCAATCTCCAAGGTTTCTGCCTAAGTCGTAATCTTCTGTTGTGACAACGTAACCCTTAGGTGAGGTAAGAGCAAAGCCACGAACCACTCGCAGTGATGCCCATTCATCAAATTCATATTGGCTTTGTGGATTTTACACTTCAATCTCTGATCTAACTCCTAAGGGGTCTCACCTGGTTTCATCGCGATTTCCTTGAATCCCACAATCGACTACGCTTCAGACTTAGGCCTACTGAATTCTTTATTCAATGTGGTCTAGATCTCTGCCAGCATAGCTGCCTGGTTGTCATTAGAGTACTTGATGTACCAGGTTAGCGCGTGATCCTACAAAGAACTAACCAATGTCTCCTTCTTCATGTGATCATCTATAATGCCCTGAGCTTCCCATACAACCTTTATGACAAACCAAAATTGGTATGAGTCCTCATTCCCTATGCGCTTGAATACAGGTAGTTTTATGGAGTTTTCCATATTGAACAGTTGAGGTGGCGGTGGTGTGGTGATGGGGTGAGCAGTGGAGGTGAGGATAGAGGTGGTGTGGATGGATGTGATGAGGGCAGAGGCAATGTAGGTATTCACGGGAACACTCGTCTTATCAACTAACTAGCGCTCAGGGGAGAAATCTATGGTGTCCCTTCGTCGTCACTTAAAGGGAGTTCAATCAGTGGGCTATACTCAGGACCTTTTATTCCTCCGTCCCTGAAAGGTCTTCCGCTTCGTGTAGGTCCAAACATCAAGGTAACCGCATAACCCCATATTCACATAAGAGCATCTTAATCCAAGTATTCAGTGATTTTAAATACTTACCTCGCGATCCTTTCAAGAAGCAGCGCTTTTCTTCACTGTAACTAACAGAGGTATCGACTACGAACTCGGTCACAAATCCTCCTAGGATGTGGTTGAGCCAATGGTCGACAACGCGCGTGATCATATGTTCAGAAGCTTCTAACCTCTTTACTAGCTCCGGTATCCAAACAATTAGCTTGTCAAGCCTCCACCTTCCTTGACCGTCTGCCAACTTCGCGATCCACTCGTATAACTCAACCGGGAAGGAACAAAAGAAGATTTCTTGTATTTTTGTGTACAGGTATCTATCCAATCATTGTTCTTTCATCAATTGCGGGTTCTTGTTTTCTTGCGCCGCAAATTCATGGATCTTTTTATCTGATTAGGTTTCAATTTATTTCTTAGTCAGATTCCATTGATACGACATCACACATCTATCATGTAGATCCCGGTCCCGACAACGGAACCATTTGTTGGCTTGATGGGCCCTAACCCAGGTTCAGCGTTAGTCAGCCAAGTAAATCCCTACACTACTGGCCCTCTCAGCATCAGCCCATGGAGTGGAGACTGAAGTCTCACCCAAAGTAGTATGGGAGGATGCAGGAACCAAGTTTCCGCACCCTGAGATGGTCGTGATGTCGGTATATACTTCCTGATCCTGCCTTTATGCAGATCGATAAGCCTTTAGAGCTTATTGTTGTTTCTTCTCTTCCGTCCTTCAGTACCTCCATGAAGGTACTCAACTGATCTTCACGCAGCCCTAACTCGAGGTCCAGGTACTTACGCGCCTCAGTGACTGTGTTACTGTATAGGTTCCCAAGTTATCTTAATGTTACCTAATCTACCATGCATTTACAGTTACCTTCGCATAATCCTTTACTCTTGATTGTGTTCAATTAACAGATATAATCAAATACATTCACACATAAAATAAGAATTATAATGTACCTAGATCGTAACATAATATAATCAGATGCATTAAACAGAGACAAAATACACAGTGATTGTAGAATAATCCCCTTTATTGATATCTCAAGTTCAGTACAGACTCTATCCACCCTGCGCACTCAGCTGCGTACTTCCACCCTAGGCCTTTGTGCACTCAGCTGCAGAGCCTCTACCTATGCTAAGACTCAAGAACACTTAGAAATTCTTACCCAAAATCCTTCTTACCATTACTCTTCTTCTCTTAGACTCTTCTAAGACTCCCTTTTTATACAATCCCATGGTCCGCGAACCATGGGTAGATCTTTACAGCCGACATGATACTTCACAAAACAAGGGCGGACAACCCTTTGACCTCTTCACGCTTCGCGACCACAAAATGCGGAGACTTTACATCTTTATTACAAAATTTGGGCCTTCTACCCCAAAACATGGGCTTTTAGCCCCAAAACTGGCTCTTGGGGGAACCCATTCCCAACACTACCTGCTTTAGTGCAGGGTTCATGCGTTGTTGCGGTTGTCTAATTAGATTACATCCATCCTTTAAATAGATGTGGTGAGTGCACAGACTGGGATGGATCCCTTTCATATTTGTATAACCTCATTTAAATACCTTTTTGTACTTCTGTAACAACAATTTTTTTTGCTTAGCAGTTAGGTTTGGATTGACATCTATATATTAACATGGCTATATTTCAACTAGATTGTTGTTGATTTTTGGAGTGGTCTTCATCTGTTCAAAGCTAAAGTCTTCTACAACATCTTCCTCCCCAGGGTCCTCAATAGAAGTAACAGAAAGTGAATTACTAATTAAACCATTTATGATATCATCTTTTATCTCATCCTTGTAGTACTTGGATTTCTCGAGGGTGAGAAGTGGCTGGGAGTAATCTGAATCGGGTTTGAATTCATCCCACAAGGGGTTTCTCGAATCCATACTTGGTTTTGCTGGGGGGTAGAGACTAAGGTTCTTTGTGGCCTAGCCATCTGCAATTATCATAGACCTAGGCTTGCATCCTATGAATGCGTCTGCAGTGGCTAGCCAAGGCCTTCCTAGAATCAAAGGATGTCCCCCTAGGTTTTGTTTAGTTTGTAAAATAAGGAAGTCAGCTGGATATCTCCAAGAATCCATTGTGATCACTATGTCTTCTAACACCCCCTCAGGTTTGACACGGGACCTGTCTACTAATTCCAACACCATAGGTGTGTGTCTTAGTCTGTGTAACCCCAAGGTGGTGAAGAGCTCCTTAGTCATTACATTAATGGTTGCCCCTAAATCAATCAATGTATTGGTAATGGGCTTGTCATTGATGTAAATAGTGACCGTGGGATTTCCTAGATCATTATATTTGGTTAAGAGAGGTTGATCAGTCATCAATTCAGACAACTTTCCCATCACATGAATAGTAGCAGGGTCCTTAGGCTTCCTCCCAAGTTTTTTAACGCACAGGTCTCTTACTGTTTTTGCATAGATAGGTACATCTTTAATAGCCTGCAGTAGAGGAATCCGTATGTGTAAATTTTTCAACTCCCTAAGGAAATCAGATTCTGGTTGTGAAGTCATCCTAGCTTCGGCTAATCTTTGGGGATATAGAGGATCCTTAGTTATCATAGTCGAGTCAGTTGTTACATGTGTATCATATTTACTCGAATTGGCTGTTACAGGCGCAACAATCCTTCCTGAGTTAGCTGTTACAAGTGTGACAACATCTTCAAGATCTGTGGTATCTTCTCTGGGTGACTCACACTCTTCTTTAGTGATAATAGGAGAGTTATTTAGATTAATCACTTTCCCTAACCAAAGATGAATTTCGTTACATCCGATAGAAGTGATATAATAAGTATGAAAGGTAGTCGAGGCCTCAATGTTCTAGGCTGCCTTATTTTTTTGGTTAGGGTTAGGTTGCACAGGTAATTGGGGTTGCACAGGAGGTGTAACAGCAGATGTTTGAAGAGGTGGTAGTTGTAACTATTGTTTCATTGGTATTGAAGGAGGGGATGGACCTAGGGAATTTCCTCTCCAATTCTGAGTCCAATGATATGGCTGAGATGGAGGGTATTGGAAAGGTGGAGAGGGAGACCATTGGTTCTAAGGTGAAGGAAACTATGATGGAGAAGGAGTAGAATACTACCACGAAAATTGTTGAGCATTAAATGGATTATTCCATGGATTAAAAGAAGATAAGCCTTGAGACATAGCCGGGGGTCGTGGTTTCCATGGTTTCTTGGATCTAATGAAATAGGAAGACTGAACTTCCTTGCTTGTTTCTTTGAGCATCGCTTTCAGTCTGGGAAGCTCCGGACAATGGCCTGTAGAATGCTCTAGATCACAAATGTTGTACAAGTTGATGATGTTTACTCTACATTCCTTTAGGGAATTCTTCTCCATGCATTTCAAGTAGAACACAACTGAATTTGTATCAACTTCATCCTGTGCTTTCTTTACTTGTGTCATCATTATTTGAGCAGACAAGGTAGTAAGGAGATCAGTTTTAAGGTTCTTGAACAAATTTATGATCTCAACCCTAATCACACCTTCGTTTGTAGATTTCTGTATTTTGACAGAGGCATCCCATACCATGATTCTCCCTCTTGATGACCCTCTTGAGCATCTTAGGCAGATATTTATTTTCTCATCAAATGATTCCTGAGATATGTCTCCCTTTCCTAGTAGATTCAATGTATCAAGGCAGTCATCTCTCATTCCTCTTATGAATATGGTCTTCAAGATTTTTGGATCTAAATCACTATGTTTAGATCTCTGCAAGTTATAATGGAATCATTCCACATAATCCTCCAAGATTTCTTCCTCCTTTTGTGTCATCCTAAATATTTCTTCCCTTAAGTCCTTGGTCCAACAATAGTCCTGATACTTAGATAGGAATGCTTATTTCATGTCGCCCACGTCTGAATAGTAGCAGAGCCTAGTCCCATAAACCATCTCAGTGCTACTCCTTTTAGAGTAGCAGGGAACAATTTCATCTTTTGAGCATCCGAAGTATAATCATAGCTCCTGCACAAGACATCAAATTCAAACAAGAAGGTGTCAAGGTCTTCTACAGTCATTCCTTGAAAAGATGGAAGAGCTGACAAAGGAATGTTTTTCATGGGAGCTTCGCCCCTTATATCACTTATTGGGAACTCAAAAGTAGTAATGGTGGCATATTTTTTGTTGTTGTTGTTATTGTTATTGTTTCCCCCCATTATTGATCCTCCTGACTCTTGTTGTGATGAGTCTCCTTCTTCAGACCGTCTAGGTGACTGTCCCATGGGTGAAGATTTGTGAGATGATAGCTCAGGTTGCTCTGGGGCTGGTTTTTTTACCGCGCTGCCTGAATTTGGATATTGATAAGTAAATGAATGCTTTTCTGATCCAGGCCCTTGGTTTTCCCCACTGGTTCCCCCTTGGCCCTCAAACCTAAAGTCATGACCACTATTTACCCATCGTTGTTCTTGAATTGAGCCTACGGTTTTGTGAGTGGGTACACTAGTTTGAGGATGATGAGGTCCGGAGATAGAGGAACCAGATGCTCTTGCGCTTGCTATGGGGGTAACAGTTTTTATGGCCCTGTTTTCCTTGTATCCCTCTGTGAGTTTGACTTTTCTTTCTCTACTTTTGATATTAGTTCCTGAATAAATTTTTTTCTCCCCAAATTTGCGCTCTTCTTGTTCCTTTTATGACCCGTTTTTCCTGTGATTAATTAGAGTGGTTGTGTTTTGGTATCTTTGCTGCTCCTACACCTTACACATGGAACCTATGTGTATTTATTTCACACCCTAAGTGTCTCAGCTTATACAGTGGTGATCCCACTCAGATATATTAGAGCGATGCGTAGGTTCTTACCTCTCGTCTTACTGCCCAGCACCTGTAAAGATAAAAACATGTCTAAAGACAATCCAAATATTTCACACACCCTAAGTGTCATAATGATCATAGTGGTGAGCCTGCCCAGGTATGTTAGAGTGATGCGCAGTTTCTTACCTCGCGTCTTACCACCCAACACTTGTGCACTAGAAAGACTATATTAACGAAACACACTAAGCTGATTGTATCATCAACTGCCTTCCTCGACAACAGTGCCAAAATGTTGTGTTGGTTTAATCATTGTTTAATTCACTGAAACACAACCATTTAATTGTCAACTAGGGTAGGTCTGTTTATTTCAAATGTGTCTGCACTATCTGTTCCAATACATAACAACCGAGGATAGAAATAAAGAACAAAAATAAATTTCATTGAACCAATTGCAGAAATTAAACACTCATGCAAAAATCAAAATCATTCTATAGGAATGAAATCACACTTCATGTTTTACCAAGAAAAGGGCGCGCCACACACAATATCAATGACTGAACCAGCTGATCTAATATTATAACTTAAATCAATCCTGTGTAATAACATATCATAAATCTGTAAAAAAAAGAAGTAAATTTTCTCTGTGAGTTATACTGCGACAGCAATAACTTCACACTTACGAGAAAGAAATAATTAATCTACTGCTACAACCACTACTGCAATCCATGCTAAAGAGAAGGGCCCTTCCTCCCTAGCAGGGCATAGGGATGAAATGCGAACTAGTCAAGGATTCAACACAAAATTTGTAAAAGCATCACCAATGATGTTCTTGTATTAATATAGTTGTGAATTACATAATCAAAATGATGATACTATCTTGTGTTTCCTTTTTGTTTCCTTCCATGGAACTGAATTCTTTTAAAAGTTTACATGCCCAAAATAGGGAACAGATCAGCCATGAGAATCTCACGATTCTCATGCTGATCAATATTAAAAGAAAAGAGAAATTATTACAACTTGTTTCTAAATACAATGCCTATTCAAGTTACATCATTTTCTAAAATCATAACCACCTAGATTCCTTAACCAACCATAGATAATTCATGCTTCACGATAGTTGTCTCATGGAATAGTACCCACAGTCTTTGACAGTTGCGGTGTAACAACAATGGTCTATAACAACAAATTGAGGTGTAACAACAACTTGAGGTGTAACAACAATGGTTTGTAATAGAAACTTGACGTGTAACAACAACTTGCGGTGTAACATTAATGGCCTGTAACAGAAAATCCTAAAAGCGTATTTGTGAATTAGCAGCACAGTTATCCATCCTTTGGCCTTGAATGCATGGGAAACGCCTAAAAGGAAAAGGGCCAGAGAACTCCTCCCACACTTACCTTGGTTAGCCATCAAAAAGATATCACTTCATTCATATTTAACAAAACTGGCAAAATAATATGTCACAACAAGAGTTGCTTCTTATAACCAGGAAAACGATAATTAGGATGTAAAGCTCACGGGTTTTGTTGACAGTGCTGGACCCACCAACATGTAAGGGGATCTCCCCGGTAAGAAGTCCCAACTAGACCTTATACCATTTGGTGTAGGAGTCCCAGCAGTGGGTCGTACGGTAATTCCTTAACTGTGATTTCACATAGAGGTAAGTAAGATGTCTCTGTTGGTAGCATGGGTGTGACAGTGGTAGCAAGCCAAGGAAGGTGCATGGGAGGCTCTAACACACAGGGGTTGAGATGAGTGTGCCCCTTGGAAACCTGTGATAGCATGGAGTTAAGAAGGGAACACACAAGAAAAGATGCATCACAACATGGAAGGCAAGTTAGCTAGAAATCCGAAGTGATGGTTAAACCAACAACACATTTAAGAAATATTCATACATACATACACATAAATAGCTATACATGCATGCGTAAGCAAATAGATACATATATAATTTAGAGTAAATAGATAGCTAAAATACAATACAACATATGCATGAATCGTGTTGTCTCTTTTTATATTAAGATGTAAGTTCCAGTCATACAATACATCCATGTCCAACCACTAGTTCAGATAGCGGAATGCTACAGCCACAACCGCCTGTGTAGAAATTTTGAATAATATGACACTTATTCACATAGATTATCCTGATTATACACTATTGCGGAATACATGCACAATACATAATCTCCTCTACGTTGATCATCAATTTAGCAGCATTAAAAACAATGAAACATCAATCGCATGCACACATTAACATAGTATGTAACCCGGGGAAAGCATACAGTTGAAAACCCCACACTATCTGTATATTATAATGATAGAGAACATGTAACAATACATAGTACAATACTCCTCACAAGTACTCAGTACTATCTCCACCTGTTACACACAAACTAGCTCAGATCTGAAGCCTCAAATCTTCTCCACTGTTTGCCTGCCTCCACTGCACAATCCTGCAAGAGAATCAATCACTATGTGAAATCGAATTCCTTTGGTTATACTACGCAAGCCTCATGGGAAATCTCCATCCATGCATGTGCAAATCTCATGCACAACTATAGTCACAACTTATAGCAATCTCAACCTCTAACACCTGTCTCCACTGAACTATACATGCACTGAGTTAACTGATGTATTCTTTAGTTGCTTTATGAGTTAATAATTAGTGAATTAATTAATATTTAATTCACAAAACTCATCACTAGTGTATTCTTTAGTTAGACTAAAATACAACTAGTTTAACCAAGTCAAACTGAACACAACTCCATCAACTCCACAATCAACTCCATTGAAACTCAACCACATGAGTTCTAACTGAAGTCCTGCATGCAATAGCTCAATTGACCCACAAAGAAAGAGTATTTCCTTCTGACAGCTGCATGTGCCACATCTGTAGCTCAAACTGAAGTGCTCCAAGAGGATAAGATAATGTTTATAGTCCAAATATTATTATGAGACAATAATATTCGACTATTATATTTTTAGCCTAACAATCTAAAAATAGAAATCGCCCATATGTCTATAAATAGAAGTCCATCTATTTTTACCGACATGACCAATCATCCACAAATAGCATCCTGCAACTCATAGACCATGATCCATATGTCTAAAAATAGACATAGTCTAAAAATAAACTTTGCGCCAAAAATAGCCTGCGGGCCCACTTAGTGAAGGCGACTTCTTTCCACTAAGCTCCATCATCTTGTTGCATTCTCAACACTCCCTCTCAACAAGATATGGATTATCAACAACCCTTATCCTGCCTCGATGGTATTTGAATTTGCTCCTGGTGAGCGCCTTCATCAAGATATCAACATCCTGATCCTTCGTTGGAATGTATGAAAGTAACATGATTCTCCGCTTCACACAATCTCTGATATGATGGTACCTGATGTCAATGTGCTTAGATCTATCATGAAATATAGGATTAGCCAAGAGTTTAATACAACTATGTTTATCACAATAAATCACAGTAGGCTCCAAGTGAGAACCGAACAAGCCGACCACGATCTTCCTCGTCCATATAGCCTTGCATGCAGCCAAACTCGCTGCCATATACTTGGCCTCTGCTGAACTGAGTGCCACGGATCTCTGCTTCCTGCTGTACCAAGAAACTGTTGTCGACCCGATACTGAAGACCCGTCCTGATGTGCTCTTTCTGTCCGGTGGGCTCCTTGCCCAATCTGCATCCGTGAAGCCACATAGCTTCACCTCATCCTCCTGTCTATACCACAATCCATATCCCGATGTACCTCTGAGATAACGCAATACATGCTTGCTTGCCTTCCAGAAGAGCTTGGTTGGCTTAACCATAACTTGTGAAAGCTGGTTAACAACATAGCATATATCGGGTCGTGTATTGACCAAATACATAAGCGACCCCACCAACTATCGATAAACAGTGGCATCCACTTCTTCTGCTGAATTGGCATCCTCCTTCCTCCAACCTCCAGGAAGAGGAGTATCAACAGGCTTGCAACCATGCATGTTGAACTTCTCCAGTAACTCCTGAGCATACTTACCCTGGGAAACAAATAGTCCATCACTGCGCTTCCAGATTTCCAATCCCAGGAAATAATGAAGGAGGCCCAAGTCCTTCATCTCAAACTCCTTAGCAATATCATCCTTGCATGAAAGTATCAACAACTCATCACCCGTTAGAATCAAATCATCTACATAAAGTACAATGATAAGCAACTTACTCTCCACCACAATCTGGTATAGGTTAGGATCCGCCTCACTCTTGGAGAATCCAAGTCCGGTGAAATAACTGTCTATCCATGTGTACCAAGCACGTGGTGCTTTTTTCAACCCATATATCGCTCTCTTGATCCTGCACACATGCGACTCGCTGCTGAAGATCTCAAAACCTTCGGGCTATTCTATGTACACCTCCTCCTCAATGACTCCGTTGAGGAACGTAGTCTTCACATCCATCTGATGAATGTGCCACCCCATCTACTCTGAGAGAGAAAGAATCGTCCGTATGGAAGAATACCTTGTGACAGGTGCAAAGGTTTCCTCATAATCGATCCCCTCTATCTGTGAAAAGCCTTAGGCAACAAATCTTTCCTTGTATTTCTCCACACTCCCGTCAGCTGCCTGCTTAACTTTGTAGATCCATCTCGAACCCACCATTGATTTCCCTTCCGGTCTTGGGAAAATCTCCCATGCACTGTTTCTGACATTTGAATCATACTCTTCCACCATGGCATTTACCCATGCAGGATCCTCCACAGCTTCCTCGAAAGAGGATGGCTCAGTCACAACACATTTGCTCATAAGAGCCATGTATCCATTGTACTGATCGGGTGACTGTCTCTATCTGTGTTGAGCTGTAGGGGGTCCTACAACCTTCTCTGCATCTTGAGCCAGTCGCTCAGCTTTTGTCAAGCGCTTTCGCCCTCTGATGGTTGGCACTGCATGAGTGGTCTCTTCCACTCCATGAACTTCGTCCTGTGGCTGATCCACGTCCTGAAGCTCATCCTTAGGAACTAATAGCTCCTCATCTGCATGCAAGTGTGGCTTCCTCTCAAGCGAACACTTCATGGCTTTCTCCTCCTGAAATTTTATATCCCGTCGCACAACAGTCTTGCCACTGTCTGGCAAATACACACGATAGTTGTGGGGCGTATCAGTGTACCCCACAAATATCCCAACCTCTGTGGTTGGCTCTAGCTTCTTCCTAGCATCCTTCGTCACATGCATGTAAACGTTAGCACCAAAAATCCTGAAATGAGAAATATCAGGCCTCTTACGAGAATAAGCCTCCTCGGGTGTACTCATGCCAAGTATCCTGTGAGGACAACGGTTCTGCACATATACTGCAGTATTGCATGCTTTCACCCACAAGTGAAGGGGTAGGCCCTGATCATGCAACATCACCCGTGCAACACCCACGATCGTTCTGTTCTTCCGCTCAGCAACCCCGTTCTGCTGTGGGTTATGGGGAGCTATGAGCTCTCTTCAAATCCCTTCTACACTGCAGAAATCCTTGAACTCGCCAGAGATGTATTCACCACAATTGTCGCTCCTAAGAGCCTTCACCTTCTTCCCCGACTCCTTCTTGACCAGTGCTTTGAACTCACAGAACTTTGAGTATGTCTCGCTCTTCTTCTGCATGAAGAAGATCCAGCACTTACGAGAGAAATCATCAACAAAGATCACATAATACCTGTGTTTTGCTGTCGAAGCTACTGAGAAAGGTCCACACACGTCTATGTGAATTCTCTCAAGGATTGTCGTGGCGCGACTATCCTTCTCGTGAAAGGTGGCTTTCACAAACTTTCCCAAAGTACACCCCTTGCACTGATCTGACTGTGCAAGAGTGCCTTTAGGAAGCCCAGTAGTGATCTGCTACAGTATCTTCAAGGCTCCATGGTGAAGCTGACCCAATCTCCTGTGCCACAACTCGCCATCATCCCGGCTCACCAATCCTTCTGCCTTGCATGCCATTGTGGCGCAGCCATCTACATGCAACTGATAAAGGTTCCTGACTCGAATCCCTATCTTCCGGGTTTCTCCAGTTGTCTTACTGCACAGGAAAGCCTTTCCCTCGCTGAAAACAACATCATATCCCTTGTCTTCTAACATCGCAACAGAGATAAGATTATTCTTCAATCCCGGAACATGCATCACTTCCTTCAATACGAAGGGTTTACCAGACTCCCTCTTAAAGGAAATGGTATCGATATCGGTCGCACTATATCTACCATCATTGTCCATCTCGATGTGCACTCCAAGATCTTTCTCCTCCAGATCATAAAACAAATCTCGATCTCCTGTCATGTGAAAATATGCACCACTGTCCAAGAACCACACCGATCCCATCACACTTGAAACCAAGCATGCGATCAATGAAAATCAAGCTCAAACTGCGAGGCTAGAGCCTCTCCTGCTGCAGATCCAACAGCTTGCTTGTTCTTCTTCTTCTGTGGACAATTAGTGGCATAGTGTCCGTGCTGGTGACAGTGAAAGCACTTCACCTTGGACATGTCCTACTTCTTTCCTTTCACACCGGAATGAGAAGCTTTCTTGTTCTTCCCCTTCTTTGCTTTGGTAGCCAAAGTGCAATTTTATTCATCAGGTGCCTTTGATGAAGATCCGTCCCTGGTATTCCACCTGATCTCCTCCTGCACAAGATCTGACCAAAGCCTCTCCCATCCTGGAAATTTCTCTTGACCATTGACAGAGTCCTGATAGGAATGCCAGCTCTTCGGAAGACCAAGGAGAGCCAAGCTCACCAAGTCCTCATCATTGACAGTTACCCCTACACTTCCCAGCTCATCCCTGCACTGAGTGAACTTCTTGAGATACTTGGGCATACTGTCTCCCTTCTTGCATTTAATGTTTCTGAGTTTATCTTTGAGCGCCAGCTTCCTCTGATCACTCTTGCTTTGGAATAGATCTGTCAATGCTTTCCACATCAAGTATGGAGAAGCCTTACCATGCAGGCTGGACACAATGTGATCCTTCACTCCCTCCAACAGAATCCTTCGACACTTTGCTGTCTTCTTTTGCCAAGCATCAACTTGCGCAGTATCAGTAGGCTTTGGGACATCAGCCTCTATGAACTCCTTCAGCCCATTATCATCTAACACTGCCTCCATCCTGTCCTTCCATGCAATATAGTTTGAGCTGCCCTCAAGAGCATACTCCAATCGCAATCCGTTGAAAGACATTGCCACGTTGACACCAAGAAAACACTGCTGCAAATTCGAATTCCACCAGCTCCAAACTCAACCGCCTCTGATCTAGAATTCATGAGAACAAAGTATTTCTCGTACAGAGATTGACTGTATGGGCTTTTACCGGATATCTCACCTTCCAAAGGAAGGATGAATCCAGAGGCTACCTGGCCCGATTACAGACTCCGCCTGAAGAAATAAAAATGTAAACACTTTCTCAATAATAGATCCGATGATCAACAACTCAGATGCCATGTAGAAATTTTGAATAATATGACACTTATTCACAGAGATTATCCAGATTATACACTATTGCGGAATACATGCACAATACATAATCTCCTCTACATTGATCATCAATTTAGCATCATTAAAAAAAATGAAACATCAATCGCATGCACACATTAACACAGTATGTAACCCGGGGAAAGCATACAGTTGAAAACCCCACACTATCTGTATATTATAATGATAGAGAACATGTAACAATACATAGTACAATACTCCTCACAAGTACTCAGTACTATCTCCACCTGTTACACACAAACTAGCTCAGATCTGAAGCCTCAAATCTTCTCCACTGTTTGCATGCCTCCACTGCGCAATCTTGCAAGAGAATCAATCACTCTGTGAAATTGAATTCCTTTGGTTATACTACGCAAGCCTCATGGGCAATCTCCATCCATGCATGTACAAATCTCATGCACAACTATAGTCACAACTGATAGCAATCTCAACCTCTAACACCTGTCTCCACTAAACTGTACATGCACTGAGTAAACTGATGTATTCTTTAGTTGCTTTATGAGTTAATAATTAGTGAATTAATTAATATTTAATTCACACAACTCATCACTAGTGTATTCTTTAGTTAGACTAAAATACAACTAGTTTAACCAAGTCAAACTGAACACAACTCCATCAACTCCACAATCAACTCCACTGAAACTCAACCACATGAGTTCTAACTGAAGTCTTGCATGCAATAGCTCAACTAACCCACAAAGAAAGTGTATTTCCTTCTAACAGTTGCATGTGCCACATCTGTAGCTCAAACTGAAGTGCTCCAAGAGGATAAGATAATGTTTATAGTCCAAATATTATTATGAGACAATAATATTTGACTGTTATATTTTTAGCCTGGCAGTCTAAAAATAGAAACCGCCCATATGTCTAAAAATAGAAGTCCATATATTTTTACCGACATGACCAATCATCCACAAATACTCATAGACCATGATCCATATGTCTAAAGATAGACATAGTCTAAAAATAGACTTTGCGCCAAAAATAGCCTGCGGGCCCACTTAGTGAAGGCGACTTCTTTCCACTAAGCTCCATCATCTCGTTGCATTCTCAACATCCTGCTCCTCCAAAGAGATATAGTAGCTCTGCGTAGTGGAGAAGCCAAGGCTCCTTACAATACTGTCCATGCTTTCTCTAAGATAGTCCTATTGGAAGCTTGGCTGACCAAAAGCCTTTATAATGAGTTATGAGGCTCTATTTATAGCAAAAGGTGGGGTGACCCTTGAAATTCCTCTTTGTGACAATTCGTCTACCCTCATGACTCTTCAACTACTCTATGACCGTTACATCCAACTATCGACACTTGAACTTCCACTTGACAATGCATTACATTACAATGCACATGTGCCCATGTGAGACAAAATGGCTTGAGCAAGCCATGCAAGACATCAATGACACTCGGTCCATTGTGGTGAGACCAACTCTTTGACATGATTGTGATGGTGAGTGTGGTGAGCTAATGCCAAGCTTGGTCGTCTGTGATAGTTTGCATGCGCTCCATGGTGACATCTTGCTGAAGTGAACTCTTGCCTCCATTGCATCTAGGTGTATTGGTATGGCTCCTCCATCCAACTCATCTGCTAGCATGCACATGGTCTTCTTGGGTGCATCCGAACCAGCAACACACTGATCGATAGTGTCCATGCTCATCTTCCAGTGTGTATTGGTGGTCATGCGCATGACCTGTCAACTGCATGTTCAGCTCGAGTTGGACTTGCTTCTTTTCTTTGCCTTGTTGAGTGTGCTTAACGGGTGGGATCGCATGAGTGCGCACAATGACATGCTTGTTGTTGAATTCCCTTGCATGTGATCAACAATACTTCTCACCATGTCTGCTTTGTTCCAGCTACTGGGATGGATCTATAACTTGTACGAGTGTAGTTTCATCCTTCAGTGCATGTTGCACCCCCTGCTGTACCTATTCTTGCTGCAACTCATTCTCTCGTCTATGCAACTCCTGTTCTTCCTTGAGTTGTTGCTTCAGCACATGCAACTCCTTCTCTATTTTGTTCTTTGCCTTTGTGCGATCTTCATGTCACACCATCACCTCATAGCCTGTGCCTCCAAAGTTGCTTTCATCACAAGGGGATCTGCTTGAGCTTGCAACTTTGTTCTGCCTCTGTGTTGTCAAGAACCTTCCTCTTGCATTTGTTGCATCTGGTATGCTGCCTTCAGCTGTTGTTCATGGTGTTGCTTGCTATGATGTTGTTTTCGTCATATCTTGATGTCCTTGTCTACAAAAAAATTGATGTCTTTGTTGGTACGCAAGTTCATAGACACTTGATCGACCGCATCCCCAAGTGTGCTCTGAACGGTGTCTTCGACTCAGCTCTCCTAGAAACCATTGTACTTGTACTACTGAGAGGCAGGTGAACACCTGTGATACCTGGAGACATGGAAACACTCATGGCAAAAAATCTATCAGTCGAAAACCAAAATGAACTTGAGAACTGACTTGCAACATACCTGTGTGACTGATCCTGAAGGTGGCGCAATTTCCGCCGAGAGGTCGGGAGACTGACTGCCAAAACTACGCAAGGCACAATTTGGGATGTTAGGAGGCTGACTAACTATTGGAACTATGCAATGCACAGTCCCGCCTGGCCTGCTGAGGACTGAAACTGCAGAATGCACAATTTCAGTGAGCAGTGACATGCAACTAGCAAATTGCATTACACAGTTTCTGGGGCCAACATCACACTGCCTCCAAGAATTGCGCAATGCAAGCCTGGAGGTCAGTGCCTGGCTAGACTTGCACAATTCTAGAGGGAAGGCAGAGCCTTCACTTCTGGAAATTCACAGTGCTAGTCAGGCAAGGCACAATTCGAGCCAAGGCAACCCAGTCTGGCTGATGGGTGACTGAAAACATGAGAAGTATGAATGCATTGTGAGATGAGTGCCAATGAGGGTGAATGATCATTCATGCAAACAACAAGTGCAAGATTGGAAAATGGGAAAGCATGCATGTGTGTGAAGCGAGTCACCGCAATGGTGACCCTCTGTACAAAACAATGTCATGCATGCAACAACAGTGAGAGGCAAACGAAAACTGAAACAATGCTAGTACAAGCTAATATGCATGAAAATGACAGAAAGCGCTCATTGAAATCAAGCAAACAACATTCATATGAAGCAAAACACAAAAAGTGCCAAAAACACAGTGCAAGTCATGAGCAACGGGCTTACCCCAAGACAGCTGAGATGAATGTGCCGACGACTCCTAGATGCAATGTGGGATGCCAGAGATGAAAGGTTGATGTGAGGAATGACCTCCACAATGTCCAGTTGATGATTTTTGACAAGATTGAGGTTGTGACGTGTATGCCACAAATCTAGGAAAAGCGACACTTGGTGGGAGGTTTCTGAGATGATTCTTGCATGTAGCCTCCAATTGCTAAAAATGGATCCCTGAATCAAGGGATGCCTTTGCATGCTTCCTTGGGAGGAGTAGCCCATGCATGAAAATCAGTTTTTCTCAGTCTCAGAGAGAACCGGTCAACTCAACTGCACATGCAATAGTCTACTCAGCTAGGAGGAAAAAATACGCATTTCTAGGAGGGAGCTGGGTTGGCTGCCTAGAGGGATTGCACAATTTTGGGTAGAGCAGCTGATTGCTACCTAGAGTTGTGCAATTTTTGGGCTGAGCAGCCCGCTGGGAGGAATTGTGCAATTTTCTTAGTGAACAGTGATAGGTAGAATTGCACATTTATGGAACCTAGTAGGCTACCAGACATAATTGAGCAATTTCTGGAGGGAAGGCTAGTTTCCCTCAAGAATTGCACAATTTCTTGAGGGAGCTTCTTAGCCTGCAGCTGGACCAAGTCCGGTGAAATAACCTATGAGGGGGATGCAACAAGCTTTGATGGACAGGCTATCATTCTGCAAGAAAATCATTGAAGCTTGTGTAATTGACAAGACAAGACACATTGTTGTGAAAGATTGGTAGGGAGGCTCCAAAAAGAAGCTAAGGCAAAATTTTGTAGGGTGGTTATAGCTGCTACAACACTTGGCGACACACTGGTAGAACTCCAGCTCTCTGAATGGACCTTGTTCGTGAAAATCAAGTCTAACACCTCCGGAAGTATTGTTCAGTTCTCAGTTCATCTTGGTTTCCACTCCGCTTGATTGTAAGATGTAGTATCTGCCAAGCCCTTGGTCAGTTGACACACATTCCAAGCCAAGCCAACACAGTTGTTTTGACTGGGGTTGAGGAGTATATGATGCACAAGCAGTATAGTCATAAGAGTCTTAGTTTCATCTTTGGTGTTGCTCCGCTGCTAGCAGACCTGGATAGTACCCCAGTGGAGTCACACAGGAACACAACCATGGCTTTGCTGCTAGAGAGCTTGGTCATTACGTTGGCAAAGTTACTTGCATCACCTTTCTACCCAGGAATCCTTTCTCTTCTTTTGCCTTATTCATTTTTCATTTTTTTTCAATTTTTTTTTCAATTTTTCAATTTTTCATTTTTCATCTTCATAACTGTGCATAGCCCTTATTCATTTCAGAGGCGGAAGAGGGATCCCAACTTATTGAGAACATAATAGGTTGTTCCTTCAGAGAAGTAGTTTATATGTACCTCTGATGTGTCTTTTAAGGTTTTCCCCCTTCACCTTACTTTACTTGACTGAGCTGACTAGGGTTAACCCAAAAACAACCAACTAGAGTAGGTGATACTAGTTAGTGCGCAAGCGTTATGTTTTCACCAAGGTTTACTTCAAATATTACGCATTTCCTATTGATGTATCATGTAGTGAAGACAACAAGTTCTTACATAAGAGAGCGAACAACAGATAACCAAATGTTGATAGTTTTACAAGTCCTCTTGTACTTTACTTAGCTTGTTTCAAGAGTCTCACACAGTCCACGCGAAACTAACCTACGGAAAATAATAAGAAAACAAACCAAAAGCAAAGCAAGAAGCAGAAGAAAATGCAAAAGCAGAGCGAGTAAGAAAACAAACAATCAAGCAAACAAACATACAAAGAAAGAAGCAAACATGCATACAATCAAACAACTCTAAAGCAAACACTACTCCTACTCCTAAGCTAATAGTGCATGGGTCGTCTCACATGAAGTGATACTTCCAATGCAACCACCGGCGCATTAGTTGACCCATGTTGGTGAAGCCATTGTTTGTGAAAATCGCAGTTGCAAAAACCAGCAAGCATGAAAGATATAACGATGAAGACGAACACACTCTGAGCTTACAAGCGACCACAAAACAAATATGAGTGAAAGCGCATGACATGCACTTTGTGGAGTTGTCATGGTGTTGTGATACACTGCATGCAGATGTTGAGTGTAAGTATTCTCTTGACTGTGACATGCAAGCAAACATGAGAAATTTATACCACTTACATTGTGCATGTGTGCTTGTTGTGTAATATTATTCCAATGCATGAGCGATGGGATCATGTAGTTCGAGTGGGGGAAGAAAAATCTAGGTGTTTAGTTGATCGATGCAAAGCAGAGAGTGATGAGGAGCCTTGAGTGTTCCAACAATTTCCTGACCAGAAGTGAAACCATCCTCAGGATAGCGAGGGCCTGACATAACCATCAGTTTGGGCTAAAGTGCCTTGACAGTTTGCGGGATTTCGACTTCGTTGACAGATAGATCATCGTAGACCAGTGTCTTAGACAGATTAACAACGATTGAATCAACATCGTGATCAGTTGAAGAAGTAGAGAGATCACGACAACCAAGATCAGAAAATTCGGGATGTTTTTTGGCATCCTCATGATTTGATGAATCGGGTAGAGGGGTAGATGAGAAGAAAAGATGTTCACCCTCTTTGTTTTCAGAAATTACAGATGACAGATTGGATGAATTTTCGGAGGAAGATGTGTCCTCTCCGCACTGTGATGACAGACTGACATCTGACGTGTCCTGTAAGTGATCGGAAGTAGAAACATTCGAAAATGGGTTTTCAGAGGGGAATTCAGTAGTGGCAGAATCACAAGGGATGTCAGGATAAAGTAGATGAGGTGCGACTAGAAGGGATTCATCCTTCACCGCGGATTCTTCTTTAGATTCCTGCACACACTCATCATGAATGATGGTGTAGGTTGGCTACATAACACCAACTACGTCAACAACTTGATCCTCATTCACAACAGGTGAGGAGTCCGGAATGGGAAAACACAAGACAATATAATCCGAAGGATCAACAGAACACGGGGATAGAGGTTGAGGGAACGAATCCACGTGACAACCAACAGGCTTGCAAGCCAAATCTACGCAAATATCAAGATAAGGTGGGGTGGGATGATGTGATAGTTCAATAGTTGTGTGTGCATGATCTCCCAAATCAATTCATAGTGGTGGAGTTGTTTGAGGAGGTGAAGGCGGACAGTCACTTGTGACAACAACTATGCCTGCCTGTGCTTGCACAACTCCATCACCCAAGTGTGCTAAGTGGGGTTCGGATATGTGAAGAAGATACTCAAATCTTCCATAAAGAAATTCCCAATCAATTTCATCTTCGGGAAATCGGTATGCAAGATTACAAAAGCATGTGTAAAACTGATCAACAGATTCATCGGGTGCTTTTTGTAATTTCATAATTTCTTGATTGACTACTTTATGGTTAAATTGATTGAAAGCACAGCCTATCTTTGTCCCCAGATGAGCAAGAGAATGAATATATTTTTCGGGCAGCGTGGCACACCAGTGCATTGGGTGCCCTTGAAGCATGTAGATGAACAACACGCATGTCATGTATTCTTCAAAGATTCCATGTGTTTCGCATGAGCCTACAGTGCCAACCGCGTGCCTAACCAAGGCTATGTGACCTCCACCATCGTATGTTTTATGTGACAAGTTATTTGAGAGCTCTTCCGAGATTATGAAGTTGTTTCCATAAGACTTACACTCCGGAAGAGAAACTTTGTAGTTAGTCATGATAGATATTTAGAGATTCAAAACAGATGCGAGGACTCAACTTGTCTTCTGGCCCTCCTTCTAGAGCCAAAATGTTGACGGTGCTAGACCTGCCAACATGTAAGGGGATCTCCTCGGTAAGAAGTCCCAACTAGACCTCAGACCATTTGGTGTAGGAGTCTCAGAAGTGGGTCATACGATAATGCCTAGACTACAATTTCACACATAGGCAAGTAAGATGTCTCCGTTGGTAGCAAGGCGGTGACAGCTGCAGCAAGCCAAGGAAGGTGCATGAGAGGTTCTAACACATGGGGCCTGATATCAGTGTGCCCCTTGGAAACCTGTGATAGCATGGAGTTAAGAAGGGAACACACGAGAAAATATGCATCACAGCATGGAAGGAAAATTACCTAGCAATCCAAAGTGATGGTTAAACCAACAACACATTTCATAAATATTCATACATACATACACAGAAATAGCTATACATGCATGCGTAAGCAAACATATACATATATCATTTAGAGTAAACAGATAGCTGAAATACAATACAACATATGCATGAAACGTGTTGGCTCTTGTTATATTAATAAGTGTAAGTTCCAGTCATACAATACATCCATGTCCAACCACTAGTTCTGATAGCAAAACGCTATAGCCACAACCGCCTGCTCCTCCAAAGATATATACTAGCTCTGCACAGTGGAGAAGCCAAGGCTCGTTAAAATACTGTCCAAGCTTTCTCTAAGATAGTCTTGTCGAAAGCTTAGCTGACCAAAATCCTTAAAAATGAGTTATGAGGTTCTATTTATAGCAAAGGGTGGGGTGACCCTTGACATTCCCCTTTGTGATAGTTTGTCTACCCTCATGACTCTTCATCTACTCTATGACTATTACATCCAACTGTCAACACTTGAACTTCCACTTGACAAGACGTTACATTACAATGCACATGTGGCCATGTGAGAAAAAATGGATTTAGCAAGCCATGCAAGACATTGCTGACACTCGGTCCATTGTGGTAAGACCAACTCTTTGACATGCTTGTGATGGTGAAGGTGGTGAGTTTATTCCAAGCTTGGTCGTCCGTGATGGTGTGCATGCGTTCCATGGTGACATCTTGCTGAAGTGAACTCTTGCCTCTGTTGCATCCAAGTGCATTGGTATGGCTCCTCCATCCAACTCATTTGCTAGCATGCGCATGGTCTTCTTGGGTGCGGCCGAATTGGAAACGCACTAATGCATAGTGTCTCTAGTGATCTTCCAGTGTGTTGGTGGTCATGCACATCAACTGTTAACTGCATGTTCAACTCCAGTTGGACTTGCTTCTTCTCTTTTCTTTGGTGAGTGTGCTTAATGGGTGGGATTGCATGAGTGCACACAATGACATGCATGTTGCTTAATTCCCTTACATGTGATCAACAAAACTACTCACCATGTCTACTTCGTGCCAGCTGTTGGGATGGATCTATAACTTGTACGGGCACAGTTTCATCTGTGAGTGCATTTTGCGCCCCTACTGTAACTATTCCTGCTGCAACTAATTCTCTTGTTTATGCAGCACCTGTTCTTCCTTGAGTTGTTTCTTCAGCACATGAAACTCCTTCTTTGTTCTGTTCTCTACCTTCGCGCGATATTCATGTCGTGCCGTCACCTCATAGCCTAAGTCTCCAAAGTTGATTTCATCACAAGTGAATCTGCTTGAGCTTGCAACTTTGTTCCACCTCTGTGTTGTCAACAACCTTCCTCTTACGTTTCTTGCATCTGGTATGATGCCTTCATCTGTTGTTCATAGTGTTGCTTGCTATGATGTTGTTGTCGTCATATCTTGATGTCCTTGTCTACAAACAACTTGATGTCTTTGTGGGTAGGCAAGTTCATAGACACTTGATCGACTGAATCCCCAAGTGTGCTATGAATGGTCTCTTTGAATCTGATCTCCTGGGAACCATTGTACCTGTACTGCTGAGAGGCAGATGAACACCTGCGATACCTAGAGACATGGAAACACTCATGGCAAGAAATCTGTCAGTTGAAAACCAAAATGAACTTGAGAACTAACTTGCAACATACCTGTGCGACTGATCATGAAGGTCGTGAAATTTCCAACGGGAGGTTGGGAGACTGACTGCCAAAACTATGCAAGGCACAGTCCGGGCTATTAGGAGGCTAACTGACTGCTGGAACTGTGCAATACACAGTCCAGCCTGGCCTGCTAAGGACTGAAATTGTGCAATGCACAATTTTAGTCAGCAGTGACATGTAACCAACAAACTTCATTTCAAAGTTTCTGGGGCCAACATGACATTGCCTCCAAGAATTGCACAATGCAAGCCTGGAGGTCAGTGCTTGGCTAGACTTGCGCAATTTTTGGAGGGTGGGCAGTGCCTTCACTTCCAGAAATGCATAGTGCTAGCCAGATAAGGCACTGTCCAGGCCAAGGTGACCAAGTTCAGCCGATGGGTGACTGAAAACATGAGAAGTCTGAATGCATGGTGATATGACTGCCAAAGAGAGTGAATGATCATTCATGGAAATAGATTGCGTAGGATTCAGAAAATGGGAAAGCATGCATGTGTGTGATGCGAGTTGTCTCAAGGTGACCCTCCGTGCAAAACAGTGCCATGCATGCAACAATAGTGAGATGCAAATGTAAATTCAAACGGTGCTAGTACAAGCTATTATGCATGTAAACGACAACAAGTGCTCATTGAAATCAGCAGACAACATTCATATGAAGCGAAACACAAAAAGTTCCAGAAACGCGGCGCAAGTCATGAGCAACGGGCTTACCCCAAGATAGCTGAGTTGAATGTGCCAACGACTCCTAGATGCAATGTGGGATGCCAGAGATGCAAGTTCAATGTGAGGAATGAGCTCCACAACGTCCAGTTGATGAGTTTTGAAAAGATCAAGGTTGTGACGTGCATGCCACAAATATAGGAAAAGCGACACTTGGCGAGAGGTTTCTGAGATGATCCTTGCATGTAGCCTCCAGCTGCTAAAAATAGATCCCTAAATCAAGGGATGCCTTTGCATGCTACCTTGGGAGGATCAGCCCATGCATGAAAATCAGTTTTGCTCGGTCCCGGAGGGAACCAGTCAACTCAACTGCACATGTAATAGTCTGCTCAGCTAGGAGGAAAAAATGCGCATTTCTAGGAGGGAGATGGGCTGGCTGCCCGGAGGGATTGTGCAATTTATGGGTAGAGCAGCTGACTGTTGCCCAAATTTGCGCAATTTCTGGGCTGAGAGTCCCTACTAGGAGGAATTGCACAATTTTCTCAGTGAACAGTGATAAGCAGAATTGCGCAATTTTCTTAGTGAACAGTGACAAGCAGAATTGCGCAATTCTGGAGCCCAACAGGCTGCCAGACAGAATTGTACAATTTCTGGAGGGAAGTTTGGTTTCCCTCTAGAATTGCGCAATTTCTTGAGGGAACTGTTGAGTTTGCAGTTGGACCAAGTCTGGTGAAACAGCCTGTGAGGGGGATGCAACATGCTTTGATGGACAGGTTTTCATTCTGCAAGAAAATAACTAAAGCTTGTGTACTTGACAAGACAAGACATGCCACTGTGAAAGGTTGGTAGGGAGGCTCCAAAACGAAGCTAATGTAAAATTTTGGAGGGTGGTTGTAGCCGCTACAATAGGTTCAAAGATAAAATGGTCAAAACTAGGGGAAAGATGTATTTAAGGTATGCACAAAATATGCACCCAACAGATAATATTTGGATGTTGAATTCAAATGTACATGTCTTTGAAATTATCACAATTTAACATTCCTATCGGCCTCTCTTTGCACCTTTTGGGGCAATTGCTAGTCAATTATGACACTCACATCTTCACATTCAGTTTCCTCTTCTCAAGAATAAATTTGGCTTCGGTTTTGTCAATCAAATCCCATCGATTTCAATTCCAGGCCCTGGCATTAATACCGAACTAGATAGGGCACTCTAATATTGCACTGAAAATACTTCATCTTCGTAAATCATTAATAGAATATTTATTTTTCTCTTTTACTTCATCACTCTAATAATTAATAGAATATTTATTTTTCTTAAGGGCCCACTTGTTTGTGTATCAAGCTCTGTTTTAAGCATTTGAGAATTCTTTATTATATTTTAATGCCATTTAAATATTTTTTTAATTTTAATTGATTATTTTGAGAAAATTATGAGTTACAAAGCCGAACGATTGTAATTTTCTTACCTTTTTTCATTTTCATATTTATTATGAATAAGTTCAATTTTTCAAATCTTTATCAAAAATTACGTCTTTACTACAAAAATATTCCTTTCTACTATAATATTTTTCTTTTATTAAATTTATAAAAGTTGTAAGTTTTTGCGTCATTCAAATAACCCACAAATATGAACTTTCAATGATTATCTTCAAACCTTATGATCTTATATGGAATGTGTGCATAACAATGAAACCAAAAAATAATAATTATTTGACAATAGACTCATGTTTTGATAAACCTTTCTCACAGGTTTTCTTATTTGTTTTTGATGTTATTGATCAACTAGAGTGTTTTCCATTTATATATAATCAAGTGCAGATCAAATTTTAAAATTGATCAATACTAGATGACTCCCACCTATTAATTATGAAGACACAACAAGTATTTAAGAGTTCAACATTAGTTTAGGATGTTGTAGTTTTTCTTCAAAGAGAATAATTTTTTTTTTCAACAATAAAAAGAATACCCAAAGGAAGGAATTTTGATGTGATTATCTTCTCATTGGATAGTTGTATGTGTTAGCTTCATTCAACACTTTACATATGTAACACTCCCTCCCACCCCCTTAGAATCTTCAAGCTGAATGGGAGGTGTTACCTTGCCCTAACCTAGCCTCCATGGTCTGATTATGGAAATAGGGTTAAAAAAAATTATTTTCCTAAAATTAGTGGAATTAACTGTGGACTACACCATCGCATTCATCTCAGCAAGAAATTTGCAACAATGAAAATTTAACCAAAATACGACATCCAGATAAAAAATTATGGCCATTAAAGTTTTTCCCCTTATACCCCTTGCCACATCACCAAGGTCTAACTCATGTGGTACCCACATGGAGTTTCCACATCACTTTGGCTCCACCAAGGCACCCACCACATCCTCACCCCATCATGCCTTCACACCATGCCTAGCTACTAAGGCTTTACACCTACTGGCATTTGCAACACAATAGAATTTTCTTCATCCGGGTACGAGGATGAGTTCTTGTCTCGCACCTCTCGTCCTTCGTGGCCTATTCCCTCCTGTGCACTTAATCTTGACCTTTGTGGTGCGACAATAAGTCTTCATGATTAGAGATGGGAATATTCCCCTCTCATGCCTTTCATCAATCATGCCCCAATCCAAAATTGTGATGCACAACTCCTCTAGAAAACCATGCCCACGATGGCATGGCTTTCAACCACATGTGTTTTCTTGTTAGCACCATGTGGTACAACTACCAAGTGGCACCATAAAACCCTTCCACGTGACATCCCATGCTACATCATCTCCATACTCCACATCATCCTATCGCCTAGACTTTGTCCTAGGTCCCACCAAGGTCCTAGTTCCTTGTGCAAGATAGCATTTGTCATTATATTGATTTCTGGAGTTCACCGTGGATCCATACCTTTAGAGTCTCCACATCATCGTGACCCACCCTCGCACCAAGTTAAGGAAAATAACACCACCCAAGGTTGTAGAGTGAACGGGAAACCCTCTTTCCTTGTGATGGAAATACATTCCATCTCGAAGACCATGCCACGTACAAAAACTTGCCACCCCACAAAGGGCCTATGGCATGATGTGAATCTAGGTGTTAAGTGATGGTAATGTTTCCCGTTAAGTGCCCTATTACACTTAGTAATTTTTATATCTGTCTCTCATGTCATAGAAGCAACCTAACAACAGTGCCCATTGGCTCTAATACATGGAATTCATGGCTCCATTATTTTATGATCACAATATTTTCAATTTGTATCAGTCCCAAGAGGAAATTAAACTGAATTTCCTGGTCATCACTCAGAGGCCATCACAGTTTCTTACACAAAGAAAAATCAAGCATTCATAGAAGTGTATAAGGGAAAATACACATACAACCATATTGTTGGTTAAATTTCCATTATCATGAATACATAAAGTTCGCACAACTATTCATGAGCATAAATATATGATTAATACATAAACATATCAACATCACAGGACTTATCATGCCCTTACAAATAAGATAACAACTCATGATATATTCCATTGCAGCACATAAAGATAGATAATTCCTCTTGAAGAGCTAATCAACCACTACCATATAACAACATAAGTAATATTTATATTACATAAATAAGAATGGTGATGCAAGTAGTCACTTATCTTAATAATTAGATGACTAGAAAATGGGAGAGGGACTTCAACTCTCCTCCCAACCATAGGCCAACTGCACTGCTACTCTTTCTTGCAGTTAACCACCCCTGAACCGGATTCAAAACTTGAGGAGTAAATTGCTCGAAGCAATCAACACTAGTCACATGAATAAGAACATGGGAATCCAAACTCCATAGTGCCTCCACCTGGCATCGAGGAATGCATAGTACACTGTGTCTCCACCGAATACAACCATTTCATGGAATCCATAAAATCTAGTTCTCCACCCCACAACAAGTTCAACGATCCAAAGTTCCAAGAATCTCCACCCATTTTGCACTTCAATAATATAGAACCAATACCTCCACCTGTCTCATCCAGGAATCAAGAGTACAATATGAAATCCACCTAATAGGCTTCATGGGAATCTAGAGATCCAGACCTCACTTTTTCAACCAATACTTAGGATTGTAGATCCCTATTCAAGGCTCCACCTAATAGGAACACTTAGGAATCCAGATATATAAGTCTCCACTCAAATAATAACACAAATATCCAAAGCGCTCCACTCGATTTTCTATTTCTTCTCTTCAAGCATTAATTGCCTCCTTGTTGTCTATGTTTCTCGCTCAACACCTCTTTGTCTGTGTTATTTATCCACTTGTCTCCTGATATCTCCACTGCTCTCTCTTCTTTGTGTAAAACCATACTCCTTTTTCCAACATATTGTCTTGTGGTGTGTTGACCAAAGCCACTCCTACCACCATAGTGGGATGACTCGTTTGTTTTCCAAATGACCATACACAACCTTAATTTCCTATCCATTTGTGACTTTAGTCAATAAGGTACCCTACGCAGGCTCTGCTTGTTCCTTTAATGCAGAAAGGGAATGGGTGCTCATTAATGGTGATTTTTAAAGCTTGTTTATTTCCTCAAGTAAGCTCCCCATAACTTCTCCTCCATACACCATGAACTTATGTCCACACTTAGTTCAGTCATCTTTATTTACATCAATTTACACAACATCTTACAAAATAATATTTACAAGAGGGTGACAAAGGGGCTATTACAAACCCCAAACCCTTAGAAAAAACACTATCCTTGATGTTATACATTTGAATACACACACAATTTACAACAAGCTTTATATAAACATAGCTCTGTTCATTATTAAAATTTCATTTATAGTTTCTTACTCAGCAAACAAAACTGGGTATGATACCCTCATCTGATCATCCATCTCCCATGTGGCCTCATCTAGTCCAAAGTGCCTCCAATGCATCTTAACATGCTTTATGACTCGATTTTTTAGTGCGATCTACCTCTAATCCAGAATGCATAGTGATTTTGGTTAGAATTCTTCCCTGGATTCCACTTATATCATAGACCAATCAACAACATGATTAGCATCATGCACATAATTTTTAAGCAAAGATATATGGAAAATATCATGAGCCTTCACTTTGGGAGGTAAATCCAATCTATAATCTATTGGCCCCACTCTTTCTAAGATTTGAAATGGCCCACAAAATTGCAGTGCCAACTTGGCACAAGACCTAATCCCTGAGGAAAATTTTCTTGGTCTAATGCAGAGATAAGCATTATCTCCTATGTGAAATTCCTTATGCACCCTTTGTTGGTCTACGTAGATTTTCTTCCTATCCTAAGCCACTTTCAATTGTTCCCTAAGAGAAATTGTTTCATGTTCCAACTCCTTCAACATATCAGGTCTAATATGCACCCATTTCACTAGTCTGATTATTCTAGTTGATAAGAGTGTTGCATTTCCTACCATAAAGAGACTCAAATGGACTCATTTTTAATGACTCTTGGTACCCATTGTTATAAGTTAACTCTACCAAAGGTAGGAACTCTTCCCACCTCCTCAGCTGGTGATTGACATGCATTCTCAGCATGTCCTCCTGTACTTTGTTAAATCTTTAAGTCTACCCATCTATTTGAAGATGGTATGATGTACTGAAGGCTAATTCTGTCATGAATCTAGTGAACAATGCCTTCCAAAACTTGGATGTAAACTTAGCATCCCAATCCAAAATAATCTTCTTGGGTACTTCGTGTAGTCTCCCTATTTATTTCATAAAAATATGGGAAATGTCACTTGCCTTATCATTGCATTTAACAATAAAAAAGTGGACTACCTTGCTCAACTTATCCACCATGACCATTATAACATCATGTTGCCTAGCTGTCTTTGGTAGCCGAGTAATGAATTCCATTGAAATGAATTCCCATTTCCACTATGGAATGGGGATTGGTTGTAACAATCCCGTTGGGTGCTTACATTCCACCTTCACCCGCTGGAATTCTAAGCACTTGGCTATGTACCCGATCACATCCTTTTTCATATATAGCCAATAATATAACTTCTTCATGGTTTTTATCATTTTCTAATAACCAGGATGACCATAATATGTTCTTTTATGAAACTCATCATAAATGAGTTTCTTCAAGACACCCACATAAGGTACATACCACCTATTTTTGAAATTCAGTAGTCCATCCTCTCTGAGAGAATATTTCTTGCTCAGTGCCCCTTTAGGCTCTTATTGCAAGCATTCTTTTATGTGTCGATAATGTTCATCTTGCTGCTCAGTGTCTTTAATATTTTCTTGAATATTAAATTCATGACCTCACAATGTCCACATGAGCCACCAATAGCCTTCTGTTGAGTGCACAAGCTACCTTGTTCTCTTTGCCTTTGATTTATTTGATTTATAAGTCAAATTTGCTAATCAAGGCCAACCATCTTGTATGTATGGCATTCAACTTAGTTTGATCAAAGAAGTGTCTTATCCCTCCATGATCTGACATTAACACAAATTTTCTTCAAAGGAGATAGTGTTTCCACATCTTCAGTACATGGAGTATTGCTGCCAATTCCAAATCATGAGTGAAATAGTTATGCTCATGTTGATTTATCTTTTTATACTTGTATCATACAACCTATCATTCTTGCATGAGGACTGATGAGCCTCAGTATTGCAGAAAGAATGTTGCAACTCCCAAGGCCACCAACTTTAATTATCAACCTGGGGTTCGTACAAAATTAAGAGGTATCAACACTATATGTGCAGAAAACAATGTTTCCTTCCTTTGTTGTCATGATGTAATGGAGTGCATGTACTGAAGTCAAATTCTAAACTAATTGCAGAAAATGAAATGCTCGAAATGGAAATCTCAACCTATTGCAAGAAAGAAAGTACAAGGAAAGAAACCTAACCTATTCTAATTGCATAAAGTAAATACCACGAACTAAATTTCAAATATTACATTTCAAAGACTTTAGATCCATTAACAAAGTTCATTGGATGTGGCAATCAATAAAATCATCATTGTATTACCCATTTCATAAATCTGTCCATTAGCCCAAATCGTTGAAATGTTTTGCATGGGTAAAGAGGCAAGTCCTAAGTGGTCTTTAGTCTTATCTAATCATTGATTTAGAGCCTAGGGGTCTTGATTCAACCCTAAGGGACAATAATCAAGCTTCTTGAGTGAATATGGGCAAGTATATGCATGTTGGAACGCTACTACAGGGTTTCCTGTAGTACTACTACAGGAAACAACAGATTTGTTATAGGGAGATATAATTCATAGAATGACTAACCAAATCAAATCCAAATTGGATGAGAACAATTTTTTTATTTACTAGGATGTCTTAGGTCTCCATTCCAAGTGGAATCACTCAAAAATACCTCTGTTAACCCATGCTAAAAAATGGCATAAAATTACTAGTCTAAAATCTAGAAATTGGGGAACTAGTGAGCTAGTAAATCTACCAAATGCCTAACCAAATCAAGTGAAAATGCAATGGGGTGATTTTTGTTATTAACTAGAAAAAAAATTATCTAATGCTAGTGGAACCAACTCGATTGAATCTCATTAGAATGCTCTAAAAAATAGCAGTAATTTACTGTTATTTGCCACAAAGGAATTCCAGAAATCTAGATTTTGGAATAAACAAACTAATCCAAGTATCTCAATGATTACTATGACCTTCCAAATATTTTCTAAGGATGAAATTATGATTTTGATCCTACATGATATCAACTATTTAACCCAATCCTACAACAATAAATCATTAATACTAAATGGAGAAATAGAAAGAAACAAGAACAACAGATGCATGTGAATAAGAAGTGAAAAGAAGAAAATAAAATGATACAAAAGGGCTCTAAGGCTCCTAGGATGGCCAAGCCCAAGGAAATTCAGAGTCCTATGGAGGATACCAAGTTTTAGAAGCTGAACATGACACCAATCTTCATTATTTCCATCAATAAAATTACGCCCCTGCAAGAAATGACAATGGAGTTGCGAAAATACGAGTTCTCACCACAAGAAGACTAATAAAAATACACCCCTAGAGGAAAATTCGACTTGGTACTTATACAAAATGATTAGGAATCATTCCCTATGAAAGGAGGAAGCTTTCCCCACCAAAATCCCTTGATTAGTGGATCTGGTTCTTAATACTAAGAATCTACATAAAATGGCAGGGAACACATTCCTAGATTTTCTCAATCATTGGAGCTCCACAATTTGTGCCATAATTCTTCCTGTAGTAGGGAGCAAGTCCCTAAATTATCTCCTCCTCCAAATCTTCATAATCTGCCCAATATTCTCACAACATTCCACAAAAATAAATAATATTAGGCATAAATATGAAATTATCCATAAACCTTCCTAATGAACATATTAAAGTTAAAAATACATTATCTAATGCAAAAATAGATGTTTAATGTGCTTAAGGATGGTCAGATGGGCCTTAATTTATGTCTAATTTAGAGGCATGGGCCTTAATTTATGCCTAATTTGGAGGCATGGGCCTTGATTTATGTCTAATTTAGAGGCCCATCATACCCCCTGCTGAAAGTGTTGCTCATCCTATGAGCAACTTAGTGACCTCATTGTGCCTCATTCATGGCCCTAGTGGCCTCTCCCTTGTGCATTCCTTAATCATTTCTCTTAAGAATCTTGGCTATAAGTTTTGCAAGGACAAGCACAAAGATGTAGTTGTTCTTGTCATGGTTCTTTAACAATCTTTCAAGCAAAAAACATAGCTTTCCTCTTTGCAAGTGAACTCTGTTGGCTTGTAGGTCCATTTAATTCATATCCTCTCCCTTGAAACCTTCATTCCATTTTCACTCATTTTTCCAAAATTGTTTGTGCATAGAAAAAATCATAGTGTTTCTTGAGACCATTAGCCTACCTTGTTCCCCTTATTCAAGATGGGTTCTTGAATATTTTTCAGTTGGAAAGATCTTCCACATCCTTTTCCACCCTTCTGCTACCCTTTTCCACCATTTGGACTCCTATGAAACCTTCAAAATGCCTTTAGATGAGAACTAGGACATCCTGTAGTAATTCTTTGTTTCCTGTAGTACTACAAGAAACCTTGTTTAAACTTGTTTTGAGCAGAAATGATAGTCTAAGCCTAGGGTAGGCCCTTAACTTGACTTCCATGCCTTTCTCCCATTTCTATAACATATTTTAGGCCTTGGACAAAAGCTAGAAATATATTAAAGACCTCTTGGAAATACTCTTTTCATCACTATAGTTTGAGTTATGTTTTGATGGTGAATGCCTTATTTCCTTTTGTTGCCTTATTTTTCTCTTTTATGGCCTAGATGATTGCCTAATGGCCTTGGAGTTCTCTGTTTTGATTTGGTCTCTCTTAGGCACTGCCATTTTGGGCTTTAGCACAATTTGTTCTTTTCTTCCTTCTTGTAGTAACATTTTGTCTTCTTGTAGTAGCCATTCCTTCTCTTTCAAAGTCTTCTAATTATATGGGAGTGATGAGAAATGATGTAGAGGGTTTGGAGGATGATGCTAGGGCTCAGAGGGAATAGTGTAGGTTTGTGAAAATGGAGAGGATGTGCTCTGTGTGTTTTTTTCAAGAAATTTTCAGGGTGAGACAGAGTGTAGAGTTTTTTCTTGAAAAATATTATTTTTTCCTTTATGAAATGGTATGGATGAATGATGGATAGATAGTGGATATGAAGTGGATGTAGGTTGGAGTGTTGTGGTGAATTAGCCTTTGTAGAAATTTCTTCTTTTAACTGTTGTCCACATTCCTCGAAATCATCACCCTTCATAATTTGTCTTTTCTACATTGCATGAGTGAAGGAGTGAGCTGCAATTAACTAGTTGAAGGCGGCTAAGACTGTTGACCCATCCTTATCTTATAAAACCTCATCTCTCATGCATTGACAACAAATTTCTAACTATAATATGCTCAAGAAAAGAGGTCAAGAATATTGCATACATGTACCTACTTGATGGTTGCTGGAGAGACATGCATGTTGCTGTTGAGTTGATGATTGATCCACGGTCCTCTGGAGGTGATAATTTCCTTTTTTTTCTTCTGCATAGGTCTTCATAGCTTGGTGATTTTAAACCTTTGTCTTCTAGTTACCATGAGTAAGATATCCTAGTCAAATTTGGCCTTCTTGGAGTGATGGGCTTGTCCATGGGTGATGTTCACCTTCCCTATACCTTATTCCACCATTAGATGCCTTTCCCATTGTACCTTCCTATAAATTTCAACCTCTTTCCTGTAGTAAACTAGGACTCCTGTAGTAATACTACATGAAACAACAAATTTTCCTTATTTTTTCTATATCTGCCAAACGGTAGAATGGATTGACCTAAAATTTTATGAGCATGTTTCCATCATCCTTATGCACCTCCCCATAAAAAAAAAATTGCCAATGGATGCACAAATCTTGAGAAAAATTAAAAATGGATGAAGTTGATGGAGGTTGATTTCTTGGAAACTACGCACTGGGATTTGCTGAAATTTCTTGGGCATGTTGCCATCATCCATATGAATCTCCCCATGAAATAGATTTTTAAATGGATGCATGAATACCAAGAAAATTCGAAAATGTCTATAGGTGATGGAGGCTAATTTCTGAAAAATTGTGCACTGGAATTTGCTGAAATCGCTTGAGCATGTTACCATCATCCATATGCATCTCCACCTTAAACAACTTGGCAAATGGATGCATGATTTTCGACAAAAATAAATTTCTACTTTATGTATTTTTGTTTCCTGTAGTAAAATAGAGCATTCCTGTAGTATTTTAGGACAACAAGGAAACTGAATGGGAAAAGCTTGAGAATGATGGGTGGATTGTGCAAATAGATGAGGGTGATGAATTGGCATGGAGTTGGCCCCTTTGGAGCATCTGAGCAAAGGAGGAGAAATTCCAAGTTTGACTTCCTTTTACTAGAAATTTGACCAATTTTTTTCTTTTTTTGGTGCCAACTTGTTTTTGCTGCTTGCAAATGTTGGAGAACACCTATCTACATTCATCGGAGAGATCCATGGAGCAAATTTTTTTCTTTCTTTTTTCTTCTAGGCCTACTAGCTGCCTTAATGAGGTTTTCAACTAGTAGGTCTGCCTAGGCGCCTCAAAGGAGGTTTTCACCTAGGATATTTCTTTTTTCTATTTTTTCCAACCCATTGACTGCCTCATGGAGGTATTCAATCAATGAGCCAATTGCAGGCGCCTCAAAAGAGGTTTTCACCTGAGTTTTTTTATTTATTTATTTTTTTTTTCATTTTTTTTTACCCTATTCTACTTGAAAAACAAAATCACTTTCAAGTATAATAATACTTCCAATGGAGCCATGTGCACATAAAGATGATAGACAAATTGATGTATAGGCTTGAAATGTATGATTTGACATGTACCTTAATTTGAGAGATCAAATGATTTGACTTTGATGATATCAAGAACATTTGAAGAAGAGAGTGTTGTTGCAACTTAATGACTATCTGAAACCATATTTCAATATAGTTGTGATGCCCCTGGTCCACTTGCTGATTTGGATCATCTTGGATGTTTTCTTCTTCCATGACCTTTAAATTTTCCTCTTTTTGCTGATTGTTCTCTTGAACACATGGAGGATCCTATTGTAAACATGAGGGAATTTTCCCAATCTCTAATTCTGATGTCTGCTCTTCGTCAAGTGCAACCCATGGTTTTTGGGTCTTCTCACTTGAATCTTATTTTTATGCATGTTGTCCTTCAGTGATATCAAGAGAATCTATTTTTTGTGATACTCTTCCTGAGCTAAGTTGAATACCATTTAGATCAAGAGGAGATGTTTGGAAGTGTTGTACCTCAACACTGTAAGTGGGTTGAGCTACTTCATTGTGTGGGTTCGAAAATGGTGGTATAGGTAGTTGAGTGGGAGTCGATATTTGAGATGGATGTGGTTGGGTTTGTGGTTGTGGTTGTGGTGGAGATGGATGGTAGGTATAACATGGAGTTGGGTATGGAGGATATTGTGTATGGCTCCCATAAGTTCCTTGACAACCTTGTTGCCAAGATTGGTTTTGGGGATGATATGGCCAAGGTGGCCAAAGAAAGGTGTGCTCCAATTACTTTAAAATGGATGTGCATAAGCTTGAAATTGTGAATTAGGTTCTTGCATCATACTAGGTTGACTAGGCTTCCATGGTACTCTTGGAGCTACATAACATAGCTTCTTTGGTCATTGACTTGCTGCATTGTCGTCTTGGTAAACTTCCTTCAACCTTGGTAATGATGGACAATATTTAACATCATGTGATTCTGCATGGACAACACAAATATTAGCATCATCTTTTTCTTCATCTTGCATTCTTAACCTTTCTACTTGTTTGGTTGATAAGAATTTATGTTTTAAAGTCATCAAACAAATTTCCAAGTTTAGCTTGACTTACCGATCTTGATTTTGATTCTTGCCTTCCTCTTGATATGTGTTTGTATGTTTCACAAATTTCTTCAAAGGATAATTGGTATACATCACCTCTACTCATAGTATCAAGGAGATCAATCCACTCATCCCTAATTGTTCTAAGTAAAAGGGTTTTTAGTGTGTCATATCTTAAATGATGTAGTTTTTCCCTCTTAACATTATACATGAACCTATCTATTAGATCCTCAAGGCTCTCATCTTCTCTTTGATTCATTCTAAAGATTTCTTCCTTAAGACCATGATCTTTATATTTTTCTAGAAATATCTTTTTCATACCATTCCATGATCTTATTGAATTAGTCCCTAAACTCATGAAACATTTGAGAGCTCTATCCTGCAATGTTGCCATAAATAATATCAAATTTTTAGTGTTTAATAAGTAACCATAAGATCTACAACCAATTTCAAATTCAAAGAGAAAGGTTTCCGGATCCTCTGACCTTAGACCATGAAAGTTTAGAAGAAATGATGGAGGGATGTTCTTCATATGCACGTTGACATTAGTATCTTGAATGGGGAATCTGAGAAGATCTTCTTCATTGTCATCATCTCCATCCATTTCTTCTACCTTCTCTGTCACCTCTTCTTCTTCTACCTGCAAAAATGAATGGTGATGTGGCTCTTACTGCACCACGTGATCAAATGGGGGGGTTTGGTGTTGGAGACTTTTTTGTTTTTGTTTTTATGATTGAATGAAAACACTAATGCAATGACATT
Source organism: Pinus tabuliformis (assembly GCA_031772625.1). Lineage (NCBI taxonomy): Eukaryota > Viridiplantae > Streptophyta > Pinopsida > Pinales > Pinaceae > Pinus > Pinus tabuliformis. The sequence continues at coordinate 739,135,483 of CM062805.1, read as the reverse complement.
TTCTATTTTTGAAATGAAATATTCCTAATGCAATATTTTTGTTTTTGCAGAAATTAGAATAAATGAATCAACTAGGGAAGAAAACAATGCATACTTTGACACCTCCTTGGCAACGATGCCAAAAAGTGATGAGCCTCAGTATTGCAGCAAGAATGTTGCAACTCCCAAGGCTACCAACTTTAATTATCAACCCGAGGTTCATACAAACTTAAGAGGTATTGACACTATATGTGAAGCATAAATTGTGTCCTTATTTTTTTTCATGTTGTAATGGAGTGCATGTATTGAAGTCAAATACTAAACTAATTGCAGAAAATGAAATGCTCGAAATGGAAACCTCAACCTATTGAAAGAAAGAAAGTACAAGGAAAGAAACCTATTCTAATTGCATAAAGTAAATATCATGAAATAAATTTCAACCATTACATTTCAAATAATTTAGATCCATTAAAAAATTTCATTGGATGTGGAAATCAATAAAATCATCATTGTATTACCCATTTCATAAATATGTCCATTAGCCCAAATCGCTGAAAGGTTTTGCATGGGTAAAGAGGCAAGTCCTAAGTGGTCTTTAGTCTTCCATAATAATTGATTTAGATCCTAGGGGTCTTGATTCAACCCTGAGGGACAATAACCAAGCTTCTTGAGTGAATTTGAGCAAGTATATGCATGTTGGAAGGCTACTACAGGGCTTCCTCTAGTATTACTACATGAAACAACAGATTTGCTATCGGGAGTTATAATTCATCGAATGACCAATAAAATCAACTCCAAATTGGATGAGACACTTTTTTTTATTGACTCGGATGTCTTAGGTCTCCATTCCAAGTGGAATCACTCAAAAATACCTTTGTTAACCCATGTTGAAAAATGACATAAAATTACTAGTCTAAAATCTAGAAATTCGAGAACTAGTGAGATAGTAAATCTATCAAATGCCTAACCTAATCAAGTGAAAATGCAATGGGGTGATTTTTCTTATTAACTAGAATGTTTTTTTAATATAATTCATTTGGAACCAACTCGATTGAAGCTAGTTATCATGCTCTAAAAAATAGCATAAATTTATTGTTATTTGCCACAAAGGAGTTCTAGAAATCTAGATTTGGGAATAAGCAAACTAATCCAAGTAGCTCAATGATTACTATGACCTTCCAAATATTTTCAAAGGATTAAATGATGATTTTTATCCTGCAAAATAACTTACATCAACCATTTAACCCATTCCTACAACAAGAAATCATTAATATTGTTGGGATGGGGGTCCCCTAGGGTCAATTTTGGGGCAAAAAGCCCAAGTTCTGTTGTATAAAAATGTAAAGTCTCCACAAATTGTGGTTTCGGAGTGCATAGATAGCTAAATAATCATAAAGGGTTTTACCCTTCTTTATGTAAGTTGAGTCGGATTTTTGAGGATCTACCCATGGCCCGCGGACCATAGGATTGTATAAATGTGTATTAGGGTGTCTAAAGTAGAGGAATGAAGTTTGCCGATGGGAGAAGTCTTGAGAGTTAGTGCAGAAGAGTAGGAATAAAGGTTCTGCAGCTGTGTGCACAGAGGCCTAGAGTAGAGTTTGTAGCTGAGTGTGCAGACCCTTGTAGCTAAGTGCGCAGGGAAGTCTTGAGTCTGTAAGCTGAACCAAGTATTAATAAGGAAGATTATTGCATAAATTCCCGTGTTTATCTCTTTACTTATGTTTTATATGAACGCGCTTATGTTGTGATGAATGATGGGTCTCTGAAATAATGATGTATTGATGCGTGACTTTACACGATTTATGTTGTTACTTGAATGCAATTAATATTAACTGTTTACGCGAAGATTATCTTGTCGTATGTTAAAGTTATCGAAAACTTAAGCTGATCTAAGTATTTACTGGGTTAAGAGTTATCTCTGATGCGCATAAGTAGTTGACTTGTCTATTTAGGGTCCGCGAAAGAAAATTGTAGATCTTCACGGAGGTCAAGAGGCTAACTAAAGGAGTTATATCGATAAGCCATAAAGGCTTATCGATCTGCACAAAGGTAAATTTAGGGCACAAGACGACATCATGTTGATCTCTGGGTGTGGAAACTTGGTTCCAGCATCCCCCCATACTGCTTCGGGTGAGACTTCAGTCCACGCTCTACAGATTGATGTCGAAAGGGCCAGTAGTGTAGGGATTTGTTTGGCGTGTTGAGAATGCAACAAGATGATGGAGCTTAGTGGAAAGGAGTCGCCTTCACTAAGTGGGCCCGCAGGCAAATTATGGCGCAAAGTCTATTTTTAGACTATGTCTATTTTTAGACATATGGATCATGGTCTATGAGTTGTAGGATGTTGTTTATGGATGATTGGTCATGTTGGGAAAAATAGATGGACTTCTATTTCTGGTTCACAGCGGAGTGATCAAAGTCTATTTTTAGACTGCCAGGCTAAAAATAGAAAAGTCAAATATTATTGTCTCATAATAATATTTAGACTATAAACTTTATCTTATCCTCTTGGAGCACCTCAGTTTGAGCTACAGATGTGGCACATGCAGTTGTCAGAAGGAAATACGATTTCTTTGTGGGTTAGTTGAGCTATTGCATGCATGACATCAGTTAGAACTCATGCATGTGAGTTCTGTGGAGTTGGATGTGGAGTTGATGGAGTTGTGTTCAGTTTGACTTGGTTAAACTAGTTGTAATTAGTCTAACTGCAAATAGACTAGTGATGAGTGATGTGAATTAATTGATTAAATTAATTCACTAATTATTAACTCATAATGCAACTGAAGAATACATTAGTTAACTCAGTGCATTTACAGTTCAGTGGAGACAGGTGTTAGAGGTTGAGATTGCTATCAGTTGTGACTATAGTTGTGCATGAGATCTTGCACAATCAATGGATTGCATATGCCCATGAGGATTGCGCAGTATATGCCCAGTGAAATAGCCTGTGCTCACGTGATTTTCACTTGGTATTGTGCAATAGAGGTATGCAAAGAAGCGGAGGAGATTTGAACCTGTGACTTGTTCAGATCTGAGCTAGTTTTGTGTTTAACAGGTGGAGATAGTGCTGGATACTTGTGAGGAGTATTATACTATGTAATGTTACATGTTCTCAATCATTAATATACAAATAGTGTGGGGTTTTCAGCTGTAAGCTTTCCCCGGGTTACATACTATGTTAATGTGTGCATGCTATTGATGTTTCATTGTTTTAATGCTGCTAAATTGATGATCAACGTAGAGGAGGTTATGTATTGTGCATGTATTCTGCAATAGTGTATAATCGGGATAATCTCTGTTGAATAAGTGTTTATTATTAAAAATTTCTACATGGTAACAGAGCTGTTGATCATCAGATCTACTATTCAGAAAGTGTTTACATCTTATTTCTTCAGGCAAAGTTTGTAATCGGGCCAGGTAGCCTCTGGATTCATCCTTCATTTGGAAGGTGAGATATCTGGTAAAATCCCATACAGTCAATCTCTGTACGAGAAATACTTTGTTCTCACGAATCTTAGATCAGAGGCGGTTGAGTTTGGAGCTGGTGGAATTCAAATTTGCGGCAGTGTTTTCTTGGTATCAACGTGGCAATGTCTTTCAACGGATTGCGATTGGAGTATGCTCTTGAGGGCAGCTCAAACTATATTTCATGGAAGGACAGGATGGAGGTAGTGTTGGATGATAATGGGCTGAAGGATTTCATAGAGGCTGATGTCCCAAAGCCTACTGATGCTGCGCAGGTTGATGCTTGGCAAAATAAGACAACAAAGTGTCGAAGGATTCTGTTGGAGGGCGTGAAGGATCACATTTTGTCCAGCCTGCATGGAAAGGCTTCTCCATACTTGATGTGGAAAGCGTTGACAGATCTATTCCAAAGCAAGAGCGATCAGAGGAAGCTGGCGCTCAAAGATAAACTTAGAAACATCAAATGTGAGAAGGGAGACAGTATGCCCAAGTATCTCACGAAGTTCACTCAGTGCAGAGATGAGCTGGGAAGTGTGGGGGTGACTGTCGATGATGACTTGGTGAGCTTGGCTCTCCTTGGTCTTCCGAAGAGTTGGCATTCCTATCAGGGCTCTGTCAATTGTCGGGAGAAATTGCCAGGATGGGAGAGACTTTGGTCAGATCTTGTGCAGGAGGAGATCAGGCGAAATACCAGGGACAAATCTTCATCAAAGGGAACTGATGAAGAAAATTGTGCTTTGGCTGCCAAAGCAAAGAAGGGAAAGAGCAAGAAAGCTTCTCAGTCTAGTGTGAAAGGCAAGAAGCAGGACATGTCCAAGGTGAAGTGCTTTCACTGTCACCAGCATGGACACTATGCCACTAATTGTCCGCAGAAGAAGAAGAACAAGCAAGCTACTGGATCTGCAGCAGGAGAGGTTCTAGCCTCGCAGTTTGAGCTTGATTTTTCATTGATCGCATGCTTGGTTTCAAGTGTGATGGGATCGGTGTGGTTCTTGGATAGTGGTGCATCTTTTCACATGACAAGAGATCGAGATTTGTTTTCTGATCAGGAGGACAAAGATCTTAGAGTGCACATAGAGATGGACGATGATGGTAGATACAGTGCGACCAGTATCGGTACAATTTCCTTTGAGAGGGAGTCTGGTAAACCCTTCGTATTGAAGGAAGTGATGCATGTTCTAGGATTGAAGAAGAATCTTATCTTTGTGGCGATGTTAGAAGACAAGGGATATGATGTTGTTTTCAGCAAGGGAAAGGCTTTCCTATGCAGTAAGACAACTGGAGAAAGTCGGAAGATAGGGGTTCGAGTTAGGAACCTTTATCAGTTGCATGTAGATGGATGCGTAGAAATGGCATGCAAGGCAGAAGGATTGGTGATCCGGGATGATGGCGAGCTGTGGCACAGGAGATTGGGTCACCTTCACCATGGAGCCTTGAAGATACTGCAGTAGATCATTACAGGGCTTCCTAAAGGCACTCTTGCGCAGCCTGATCAGTGCAAGGGGTGTGTTTTGGGAAAGTTTGTGAAGCCACCTTTCACTAGAAGGATAGTCGCGCCACAATGATCCTTGAGAGAGTTCACACAGACTTGTGTAGACCTTTCTCAGTAGCTTCAACAGCAAAACACAGGTATTATATGATCTTTGTTGATGATTTCTCTCGTAAGTGCTGGATCTTCTTCATGTAGAAGAAGAGCGAGACATACTCAAAGTTCTGTGAGTTCAAAGCACTGGTTGAGAAGGATTCGGGGAAGAAGGTGAAGGCTCTTAGGAGTGATAATGGTGGTGAATACATCTCTGGCGAGTTCAAGGATTTCTGCAGTGCAGAAGCGATTCGAAGAGAGCTCATAGCTCCCCATAACCCAGAGCAGAACGGGGTTGCTGAGCGGAAGAACAGAATGATCGTAGGTGTTGCACGGGCGATGTTGCATGATCAGGGCCTACCCCTTCACTTGTGGGAGGAAGCATGCAATACTACAGTATATGTGCAGAACTATTGTCCTCACAGGATACTTGGCATGAGTACACCCGAGGAGGCTTATTCTGGTAAGAACCCTGATCTTTCTCATTTGAGGATTTTTGGTGCTAACGTTTACATGCATGTGATGAAGGATGCCAGGAAGAATTTGGAGCCGACCGCAGAGGTTGGGATATTTGTGGGGTACACTGATACGCCCCACAACTATCGTGTGTATTTTCCAGACAGTGGTAAGACTGTTGTGCGACGGGATATAAAATTTCAAGAGGAGAAAGCCATGAAGTGTTCGCTTGAGAGGGAGCCACACTTGCATGCAGATGAGGAGATATTAGTTCCTAAGGATGAGTTTCAGGACGTGGATCAGCCACATGATGAAGTTCATGGAGTGGAAGAGACCACTCATGCAGTGCCAACCATCAGAGGGCGAAAGCGCTTGACAGAAGCTGAGCGACTGGCTCAAGATGCAGAGAAAGTTGTAGGACCACCTACAGCCCAACGCAGCCAGAGATAGTCACCTGATTGGTACACTGGATACATGGCTCTTATGAGCAAATGTGTTGTGACGGAGCCATCCTCTTTCGAGGAAGCTGTGGAGGATCCCGTATGGGTAGACGCCATGGTGGAAGGGTATGATTCGATTGTCATAACCAATGCATGGGAGATTGTTCCTAGACCGGAAGGGAAATCATTGGTGGGTTCGAGATGGATCTACAAAGTTAAGCAAGCAGCTGACGGGAGTGTGGAGAAGTACAAGGCAAGATTTGTTGCCCGAGGCTTTTCACAAATATAGGGGATTGATTATGAGGAGACCTTTGCACCTGTCGCAAGGTATTCTTCCATACGGACGATTCTTGCTCTCTCAGCGTAGATGGGGTGGCACATTCATCAGATGGATGTGAAGACTGCGTTCCTCAACGGAGTCCTTGAGGAGGAGGTGTACATTGAGCAGCCCGAAGGTTTTGAGATCTTTAGCAGCGAGTCGCATGTGTGCAGGCTCAAGAGAGCGCTATGTGGGCTGAAACAAGCACCACGTGCTTGGTACACACGGATAGATAGCTATTTCACCGGACTTGGATTCTCCAAGAGTGAGGCGGATCCTAACCTATACCAGATTGTGGTGGAGGGTAAGTTGCTTATCATTGTACTTTATGTAGATGATTTGATTCTAACGGGTGATGAGCTGTTGATACTTTCATGCAAGGATGATCTTGCTAAGGAGTTTGAGATGAAGGACTTGGGCCTCCTTCATTATTTCTTGGGATTGGAAATTTGGCAGCGCAGTGATGGACTATTTGTTTCTCAGGGTAAGTATGCTCGGGAGATACTGGAGAAGTTCAACATGCATGGCTGCAAGCCTGTTGATACTCCTCTTCCTAGAGGTTGGAGGAAGGAGGATGCCACTTCGGCAGAAGAAGTGGATGCCACTGTTTATCGAAAGTTGGTGGGGTCGCTTATGTATCTGGTCAATACACGATCCGATATATGCTATGCTGTTAACCAGCTTTCACAACCTATGGTTAAGCCAACCAAGCTCTTCAAGAAGGCAGGAAAGCATGTATTGCGTTATTTGAGAGGCACATCAGGATATGGATTGTGGTACAGACAGGAGGATCAGGTGAAGCTATGTGGCTTCACGGATGCAGATTGGTCAGGGAGCCCAACAGACAGAAAGAGCACATCAGGAGGGGTCTTCAGTATTGGGTCGATAGCAGTTTCTTGGTATAGCAGGAGGCAGAGATCCATGGCACTCAGTTCAGCAGAGGCTGAGTATATGGCAGCAAGTTTGGCTACATGCGAGGCTATATGGATGAGGAAGATCCTAGTAGGTTTGTTCGGTTCTTACTTGGAGCCTACTGTGATTTACTGTGATAACCGGAGTTGCATTAAACTCTCATCTAATCCTGTATTTCATGATAGATCTAAGCACATTGACATCAGGTACCATCATATCAGAGATTGTGTGCAGCGGAGAATCATGTTACTTTCATACATTCCAACGGAGGATCAGGATGCTGATATCTTGACGAAGGCGCTCACCAGGAGCAAATTCGAATACCACCGAGGCAGGATAGGGGTTGTTGATAATCCATATCTTGTTGAGAGGGAGTGTTGAGAATGCAACAAGATGATGGATCTTAGTGGAAAGGAGTCGCCTTCACTAAGTGGGCCCGCAAGCAAATTATGGTGCAAAGTCTATTTTTAGACATATGGATCATGGTTTATGAGTTGCAGGATGTTGTTTATCGATGATTGGTCATGTTGGGAAAAATAGATGGACTTCTATTTCTGGTTCACAGCGGAGTGATCAAAGTCTATTTTTAGACTGCCAGGCTAAAAGTAGAAAAGTCAAATATTATTGTCTCATAATAATATTTAGACTATAAACTTTATCTTATCCTCCTGGAGCACCTCAGTTTGAGCTAAAGATGTGGCACATGCAGCTGTCAGAAGGAAATATGCTTTCTTTGTGGGTCAGTTGAGCTATTGCATGCATGACATCAGTTAGAACTCATGCATGTGAGTTCTGTGGAGTTGGATGTGGAGTTGATGGAGTTGCGTTCAGTTTGACTTGGTTAAACTAGTTGTAATTAGTCTAACTGCAAATAGACTAGTGATGAGTGATGTAAATTAATTGATTAAATTAATTCACTAATTATTAACTCATAATGCAACTGAAGAATACATTAGTTAACTCAGTGCATGTACAGTTCAGTGGAGACAGGTGTTAGAGGTTGAGATTGCTATCAGTTGTGACTATAGTTGTGCATGAGATCTTGCACAATCAATGGATTGAGTATGCCCATGAGGATTGCGCAGTATATGCCTAGTGAAATAGCCTGTGCTCACGTGATTTTCACTTGGTATTGTGCAATAGAGGTAGGCAAAGCAGTGGAGGAGATTTGAACCTATGACTTGTTCAGATCTGAGCTAGTTTTGTGTTTAACAGGTGGAGATAGTGTTGGATACTTGTGAGGAGTATTGTACTATGTAATGTTACATGTTATCAATCATTAATATACAGATAGTGTGGGGTTTTCAGCTATAAGCTTTCCCCAGGTTACATACTGTGTTAATGTGTGCATGCTATTGATGTTTCATTGTTTTTAATGCTGCTAAATTGATGATCAACGTAGAGGAGGTTATGTATTGTGCATGTATTCTGCAATAATGTATAATCGGGATAATCTCTATTGAATAAGTGTTTATTATTCAAAATTCCTACATGGCGCAACTAACTCTGAACCTGGGTCAGGACCCCCTAAGCCAACAAAAAATAAATGGAGAAATATAAAGAAACAAGAACAAGAGAAGCATGTGAATAAGAAGTGAAAAGAAGAAAATAAAATGATACAAAAGGGCTTTGAGGCTCCTAGGATGGCCAAGCCCAAGGAAATTCAGAGTCCTATGGAGGAGACCAAGGTTTAGAAGTTGAACATGACACCAATCTTCATTATTTCCACCAATACAATTACATCCTTGCAAGAAATGACAATGGAGTTGCAAAAATACGAGTTCTCTCCACAAGAAGACTAATAAAAATCCACCCCTAGAGGCAAATTCGATTTGGTACTTATACAAAATGATTAGGAATCACTCCCCGTGAAAGGAGGAATCTTTCCCCACCAAAATCCCTTGATTAGTGGATTTGGTTCCCAATACTAGGAATCTGTATTAAATGACAGGGAACACATTCCTAGATTTTCTCAATCATTGGAGCTCCGCAATCTGTGCCATAATTCCATAATATCTTGTTGATTTATTATTTAATATTAATCCTCCTATAGTAGGGAGAAGGTCCCTAAATTATCTCCTCCTCCAAATCCTCATAATCTGCCCATTATTCTCACAATATTCCACAAAAATAAATAATATTAGGCACAAATATGAAATTATCCATAAACCTTCCTAATGAACATATTAAAGTTAAAAATACATTATCTAATGCAAAAAGAGAGGTTTAATGTGCTAAAGGATGATCATATGGGCCTTAAATTATGTCTAATTTAGAGGCATGGGCCTTAATTTATGTATAATTTAGAGGCCCATCAAGGACTCCACCAAGTCCTTGCTTACATGCATTCATGTACACTACACAATGTTTTTCTAGGTCAGTATAATTAATATCGATGCATGTGTGAGTAAGTATTTCAATAATTCAAAGTTATCTTCACATTTCAAGTGTCCTTTGAAAATTTACTCCTTTCTTTTGTAGCGATGTGATTGGATACCCAATCTTTGAGAAATTTTGGATAAGCCTCTAAGAGTAACTGGATAACCCCATAAAGGATCTTATTTCAGACACATTTTGAGGAGTTGGCCACTCCATGATTGTCTTAATTTTTTTTTGGTCCATGGCCACTCCTTTTGAGACAATGTGTCTCAAATACCGAACTTGGTACTGACATAATTATCACTTGTCGAGTTTAGCATAGAGCTTATTCTCTCTCAGTAATTGTAGAAATATTGTCAAATTTTCCTCATGCCCCTCCTTGGTTTTGGAGTAGACTAGGATGTCATTAACAAAAACTAGCACAAACTTATCCAAATATGGAATTAAAACATTGTTCATCAAATACATAAATTTCGTTGGGGCATTTGTGAATCCAAGCGGCACAATGACAAATTCATAATGCCCATACCTAGTTCTAAATGTCATTTTATGAATGTCTTCATCCCTAATGTGTACTTGATGGTACCTATATCTCAAGTCAACCTTTGAGAAGATTGCATCTCTTCTCAGTTGGTTAATTAGATGACCAATCCTTGGCAGGGGACGTTTATTCTTGATTTTAGCTTTATTGAGTTGTATGTAATCTATGCATATTCTCAATGTGTCATCCTTCTCCTTCACAAACAATATAGGTGCTCCCCAAGGTGACACAATGGACTTGATATATCCTTTATCTGACATTTCCTTTAATTACAACTTCAGCTCTACAAGTTCAAGGGTACTCATTTGATATGTGGATTTGGATATTGGTGTTGATCCCATCATTCGCTCAATTGAGAAATTAATCTCTCTCCTTGGCGTCAATCCTAGAATTTCCTCAGGGAATACATCATTGAATTGCTTCATAATGGGGTGTTATTCCCAGTTGTTGTTGTCTCCTAGATCTTTGGCCACCTCGATAGGAAACAATTCACACCCCTTTTTTGTTGCACCACTTTAGTTGCAATGCGGTGATTTTCCTAACTGTCACTAGTTTCTTTTTCCCTTGAAGTGTTATTGTTTCTCTTGTGTCACTAAGGAATCCGAATGACTTGTTAAAGAAATCCACCTTGGATCCATCGGTAGCTAACTACTCCATATCGACCAAAACTTCATATGAACCTAATGGTAGAAAAATTAGGTTCACAGTTGTGGACATGCCACATATTACAACGGGACATGGTTCCACCACCTGCTTAACTAATCTCATGGACCATGTGGCCAACTAGACTAGCCACAATCTATCATGGGCTATGCTTGGAAACCTGCACTTCTCCAAAATCATGGGGCTTATGTAATTTATATTAGATCTTGAATCTATGATAATTGAAATTGGTAAGGTCTTAATCATACCTTCCCTCTTAATCACAGATGCCTTGTGATTAGATTGCATGTTATCCAATGCAACATAAATTTGTGGCATGCTTTGAGCCATTTACTTTACTTTTTTGGCCTCTTGTAAATTGTATTCTCTTGGTACATCCCGTTGTTGTTGTGGCAAGTCTCTATGTCGACGGTTCACTCCACATGCCTAGCACTACATGAGCCCTTCTTAAAACCTATTGCCTTCAACCCCAGTGGGATTAGTGAACTAGTGTTTCATTGTAGCAATATGCCTCCATTGATACTCTTCCTTAGCATGAGAGAGCGACCTCATGTTTTCTGCTACGGAATTTTGTCCCTTCAATTTAAAGCCAATCTTTCCATTTTCCTTCCAATTGGTTCTGAACTCAGACTTATAATTTTATTTTTTATATGAGTGCTTCATTTTCCTGATGGCATCCTCCAATGTCTTTAGTTCATTGAATTATATTATGTCCCTAAATTTATGAGGTATCCCATTGAGATATCTATGAATATTTGTATTTTCCTCTTTAATGTGAGGAACATATCTTAACAGCTCCAAGAATCTGGTAGTATATTCATCATCTGGAAATTTACCAAGTTTGTGCTCGTAGAGATATTTTTCCTCTTTATCATAACATTTTTTGGATAGATGCTTATTCCTTAAGTATATATCAAACCTTTCCCAAGACAATTTTTTCTCTCTGATATCCTTCAAATTCCTTAAATCCTCCTATCAAATATCAACCTTTCCCTTTAGACTAAAGATGGATACTCTTTCTTTCATGCTCTTAGAGTAATTATGGACTATGAAATACTTGTTTATTCCTAGTAGCCATGCATTTTCTTCTTCATCCTTCTTCACCGCTCCATCAAATGTAGGAGGCTTTGCCTTCTTGAACTCTTCTGGCACAAAATACTCTCCCCTCCTTCTCTATTGGTAATTAGTTTTGGTCTTAGAACTATATAGCTTCTAATAATTGTCTATCCTCCTCTCTTGATTCTTAGAGGATTTCAACCCTTCACTATCTTCACTTCATTTCTTGTGTCTTTTCTTGGATTTTTTTATTTTTGCACCATCAGCCTTCAATTCTCGGCTTCCCATTCCTGATGAACTCTACTTAAACTTGTAACTATCTCCTAGCTCATGTTGTTTATGTCTCTTTAGATCTAATAGGATCTGTATTATAACTACATTCACATCTACCTTCTTTTACTAGGCGTTGATAATCTTCTCATTGTCAGCCTTGCAGCTCCTTAGCTAAGCCCTTAGACTTCTAAATGTATCAATCCAATCAGGAGAGCCCTCTTCCCTCTTTTTCTCTGTGAACTTCTCTTCATGACCATGTTGGGACCTATCAATACTATATTTTACCATTCTATTGCTCATCCCTTTCTCTTTAGTGTCCTTAGTGTCTTCTTATGTGTTTTCATACACACCCAATTGTTAGACAATCCAGAACATCAATACATATTCTTACCCATCACTTTGGCTTACCACCATAAGTCTGTTGGTGTAAGGATATTTGAAACATCACACCTTAAGTCATCATGTCTATTAGAAACATTAATTATATCAAAATCAATACTCACACGACATATAAATTGCAATCAAGTGCTACAAGAAACACACAACATCAATCAGTATGGGTATCACACTTTGTGACAAATCCAAACACATTATCACACTGTGTTAGAGTCCCAGGTCCATTATTGAACCTAATGCTCTTTATTTAATCTGTCTTGAGCCCATCCAATCCAGTGTTGAAGCTTTAATCTCTAATACCACTCTATAACGCTCCCTCCCACCCCCTTACACTCTTCAATCTTAATGGGAGGTGTTACCTTGCCCTAACCCGAGCTCCATGGTCTTGTTAAGGAAATGGGGTTACAAAATTCCATCTTTTCCAAAGTTATCATTATTAACTTTGGATTGCACCATCGCGTTTAGCTCAGTGAGATATTTAAGGCAATGTAAATTTTATCAAAATCCAACATCTGGATCAAAATTTATGGCCTTTAAATTTTTTCCCCATTTACCCCTTGTCACATCAGCAAGGCTTTGACCCATGTGGCACCCATGGGGAGTCTCCACATCACTTTTGGTCCACCATGACACCTACCACATCCTTGTGCCACCGCTCCTACACACCATTCCTAGCTACTAAGGGTTTACACCTATTGGGCATATGCGGGGTGATAGACTTTTCTCCGTCCAGAGATAGGGATGAATTCCCATCTCATACCTTCTATCCTTCATGGCATATTCCCTTCAGTGCACTTAACCTTGACCTCCATAGCATGATGATAAGTATTCATGCTAGGATACAGGAATATTCCTACCTCATGCCTTCCATCAATCACACCTCGATATGAAATTATAACCCACAACTCCTTCGGGAACCCGTGACTATGATGGTGTGGCTTCCAGCCACATCTGTTGTCTCATTAGCACCATGTGGTATTCATTCCAGGTGGTACCAAAAAACCAGACCGCATGACATCCCATGCCACATCATCTTGATACTCCACATCATCCTGCCACCTAAACTCTCTCTTGGGTCCCACCAGGGTCTCTATTCCTCGTGCAAGACAACACTTTGCTATTACAATGATTTATGGGGTTCACTATGGATCCATACCTCCAAAATATCCACGTCATTGCACCCCACCCTCAAAATGGGATAAGGAAAATACCACCATCCAAATGATCAGCACAAGAATGTTACAACTCCTATGGATACCAACTTTAATTTATCAATCTAGGATTCATACAAACTTAAGAGGTGACACTGTTGTATACACAATAAGTAAGGTTCTACCTAAGATGCTCTGAGTAAGTGAATCAAACCAAGGTGTACATAGGCCATTTTTCAAGATCAAAAGAAGGTAGTTTGTTGAATCTACTTTGAAAGAAAGGAAAAATATTGATTTATCCTATTGGATAAGAGGAAATTTTGGTCTACTTGCAAGGAATGAAATGCTTGGAAAAGAAACCATAATCTGCTACAGAAAATAAATGGCAGAGAAATAAACCTAGTCTAGCTACATAAAATAAAGACTTGGAATCATCCCTAAACTACTTCATCCAAAGTAAATCATATTCTAATCACAAGCTCCAACAAATGCTTCAAGAAATAACAATGTAAACTATTCTTGTGCTATTGAATTTGTGATTAAAACAACTAACCCTAATTGCATAAATAAAATTGCAATGATGAAAATAAGAGTTCTAAGATGTTTCTAATCTTCCTCAAGCTTGTTCCCAAGACCTAAAATATCTTTTGAAGTGTTAAGAATAAAAAATTAGGCCTAAGGAGGAATTTTGGTCAAGTTCTGGTGGATTTTGTGAGGTCCTACAAGATGCTACAAGACTGTTATAGGATGCTACAAGATGCGTTGTATTTCTATGGGATTGCATCTAAGAGAATTCCAAGGGCTTTAAATAGGATATGAAGGTGGGGAAATATGGTAGAAGGGTGGAGAAGGGTATGGGATACCTTTCCAAGCTTATTCCTCCTAAGGAGTCCATCTTGCACAAGAGTAGAATGCAAACCAATGGCCTCTAGTAAATATGTGAAGTAATTTATGTGTGCAAAATGTGTAGAAGGATGGATGAGAATGGAAGGAGGGTGCTAGGGAATATGGTGGATATGCAAATGAAAATGATGCTACTTTTCCCTGCGATCCAGTAGGCATCACCTGAACACAAGAAGGTTATCCAAATAGAAAAACATCAAAATCTAAAGAATGCCAAAAATACTAATTGCAGGAAATTAAATTGTAAAGGAAAGTATGAGTTGAATTTAAACCAAGATCTAATTATTCCATCAAGAGAAAAAACTATTTTTTGCGCTTTCCATTACAAAGCCTACAACCACACTTTGAAAAGAGAAATGACTAATAATCTATAGAGGCAAACTTTTTCACATAAATATATCTTGCAAAAAGGAAACTTTGCTAAACTAAGTGTAGAAAAGAAAATGCATATCATAAATGTGCA